>JAUMHQ010000044.1:16585961-16599181 GCA_032361165.1 Enteromius paludinosus | reverse complement strand
TCCAGATATTATACATTGACATGGAAGGTAGTTTTAAATCATTTTAAGTTGAGATTCAAGCAAAACCAGCTGTTTGAAGATCCTTCTATAATCGTGGCAGAACATTTTCCAAAAGCATCACACAGGTAGATCAAAGTACAAGTACACCGCCAAGTACTTTAATTGCTGTGAGTGACGGTTAAGTGGTGCCAGATGCATATAAATGTTGTCATTTTCTGCAAAAAGTATCTGTGTTTTTCCACACACATTTATTTCATTTTAACATATTTATGAAGGATGTAGATCAAAGTAAATCCAGGTAGAATTGTGTTAAACCACTCGCATATAATCACTGGTGGCTTAGATGCATTCCCAGTTTTGCTTCATCATTGACACAAATCGATAAATAATTATGTGAGATTTATGCAACCCATATTTATGAATATCACTGAGAAATGCATGCCATCTATCATGATAACCTTTCTTGTAAGCAGAAATTTGTCAGAACCTGCATTAAATCAAATATGGAAATGCTGTTGTTCAAGTAAGTAGACACCGCAATTGATTGAAGAAATATGAATTATAGAATATGAAATGACTTTGGATTTTGATACATCTAGGTAAACAGGATTTTTTCATCTTGGGATGCTTAAGATCCTACAGAATTCAGGCCAAAAAATATCCATCCATCAATCTATTTTTCTATTTTTGCACATTCACACACACATGTTGGTTTTTGTGATTTATGGGGACTCTCCATAGGCGTAATGGTGTTTATACTGTACAGACTGTATGTGGTATTGTCCTACACTGACCCTGCACCTAAACCTACCTGTTACAGGAAACTGTGTGCATTTTTAGCTTTTCAAAAAAACACTATTAAGTATGTTTTTTAAGCCTTTTGAATTACGGGGACTCTGAAAATGTCCTCATAAATCACCTACATATTGTAATACCTATGTCATACCCATGTCATTGTCCTCATAAACCACATAAACCCGCACACTCTCTCTCTCTCACACACACACACACACACACACACACACACACACACACACACACACACACACACAGTCTGTTAAAAAGTAGAAATGTACCGTTGGCTCAATTTACATTTGATTAAGTATATGTGCATTTCACTGTGCTTCCCTCTTAAACTTTACTGAAGTCACTTCATTTTCTCCTTCATATTTTAGTTCTAAGGCAGCTTTGACACATTCATTCTCTGGTCAAATTGATAGACCCAGAAACCTGCCCTAGTCCCTCCATTATTGTGAAAGGTTAGACAGGAATAAATATCCATGCGTGTGACTGTGAGGAAAAGAGACTCGAGCGGAATTTCACTTGGGGAGCAACACATTTCATATGCAAAGAAAATAAATTACAATAAAACATAATGCCAAATCGCTACCTGTCAGTGATTTTCCATTTATGGCCATTTCCTCGGCGTGGTAATCAAGAAGCTCAAGTCACCCTGAAGAGAGATGAAGACAGAAATATATTACTACAGAGAAATCATACTCCTGCATTCAGAAATCAATGCAGCATTTAGTCAAATCCCAAAGTAACAAGCCTGCTCGACTGCTGAAATATAATTAGGGCACAATATTAGGCTTGCTATTGTTTCCCAAGTACAAGATGAAAGCTCCTGAGTTCTCGTGCCGCTTTATGACAACTCTTGAGTAATCACACACAGCAGTGCCATCTTCTGTCCTTTACCAAACCAAATTTAAAAAAAGTGATCATTCATAATTTATGGGTTTCTGATGCAATGCACTTAGACATATTTGCTATTTCTTTGCTTGTACATATTGATCAAACGATAAAGCTGCTCTAAGTGAATTCTGTGACACTAGTGGCACCAAAGGGAATTGCACAAATAATGAGATTTCCAAACAAATAAATAGACCAGAGCCCAAACTGAAGCCATTGCCAGAGAGACAGGTCCAAGGGTGCATCTCAATCAGCTCCCAATAGCTCCCGAGCTCATGAATCAGTGGATCGTGTATATGAGTTCGGTCACTGCTAAGTTCCCTGACTCAATGCACGTTGGGACTGTGATCACTCAAATTCCAGTGACGTGATTACGTGCAGCATCGACGGACAACATAGTAGAACGTCATCACTGGAATTAATAAACAACACGCAGGACCAATATATTTTCATATTACTTTTTATAATCACATCGTTCTACGACATGTTCTTTCAACATTTCAGCCGACTATTAATTATGTGTACATTAGCGGTCTAGCATTGTGTTTACGTTGAAATATAAAAAAAAAATAAAATAGTCCGTCTTTTCAAATCTTCTGTTGTGTGTCGATACATATATCTCGTTCATATGCATGGTTTATGTTTCAAGCTTCAGAAATGTGAGCAAAGTGAGCGCCGATGCTCCCTATGTGGCATTTTTAAGGGTCAAACAGTGCAGTGGAAGGATTTCACGATTGAGACATCCCTTAAAATGGCAGACAATTTTGCATGTATAGATTATTTAAATATAGACTGTTTGGGCTATCATTTGATCATACTTTAAAATAATATTAACTGAAAAACAAACAAGCAAACATTTATTCCACCTAAAAACTAAACCTCAAACTAAACTGTATGTTCATTACAGCAATTAATTTCTGCCAATTTGTTTGTCATATTTTTGTCCATACTAAGTACTGTATTTTGTTTTTAATCTTTAAGAACCATAACTTTACTGCATCAATGGTTTTTATTATTAGTAGTGTTCTTGTTCATTTTTGTTAATCAACCACTAAAATGAATAACTTGAAATAAAATAATAATAATAATACAAACTTTAAATAAATAAATGAATAAATAAATGAATCAACAAATAAATAAATAAATATAAAAGTATTTTATATTTTATAAGGATAATCAAAAATAAAGAGAAATATAAATACATATAAAAAAATACTAATCACTACAAAAAAAACGAAAAATGAAAACTGACTATATACAAATAAAAGCTATTAATGGGATAGTTTACCATATATATACTATGGAAAACTGTGGAAATCAGTGGCTACCGTTAATGTTTGTTTACAAACTTTCTACAAAATACAGTATCTTCTTTCGTGACCAGCAAAAACAAACTCACAGTTTAGGGTGAATTATTCCTTCAATACCCTACCCTTCCATAACAAAAAAAAAATTCAAATACTCAAAATATCACTAAAACTAGAAATAATATTCAAAATAAAACCACTTGCATCCCAATCCATGTACGTTGTCAAACTGATACGATGAAAACACACACATTGTCTAGCATCCAGTCTCATGTGACATCATCATGAAACATCTCAACCTTATGCATATGAGGGGGCTTCTGACATGCTGTGACATGGAAAGTCCCAGGTAAGCGTGACCTTTATCGCTAACATGTCTCTCATCCGGTCAGCTGCAAACATGTCATATCACATCCGCCGTTCCTACCGGCTACCGTCTCTCCAGGTCTGCTCGGCTGCTTCTCTCTGAAGCAACACGCTGTCGTGTGAGTTCACACTGACGATTCTTCAGCTGCTCGAGCACTTCAGAGACGTGCTGAATGCATCTGTATTTTGTAGGGCTCCTTGACTATTTATATCAACTTTCACAGTCAAGGAAAGTGTGCTTTGCAGCTAACAGGTGACAAATAGTCCTGTCATGTTCTCAAACAAAAAAAAGTCCTGACAACACTTTATAATCCCAGAGGACTTTAGATTCTTTCTGATGTCTCTGTTCCTTGGGAGCGTAAAAATGGACACAAACGAGTAAATGTTTCATGTAGTGAGAGTACATTTAATGTAGATGTAAATGGTTTGGTCTTGGAAGAATTTGATGATACATCTGACTTTTGACTGCAAAATTATTTTTGAGATATTCAGATACCCAGAGAAATAAACATAACATGACGTACATTTTATTATTATAATTTTTTTTATACTAGAAGTCTATTAATTAACTGATATAGTTACAGATAGAAAGACAGATAGACAGACAGATATATAGATAGATAGATTATTTTCTTTTGAATTTACTATTCAGAAAATAATTTAGAAAATACAATTAAATAAATACATAAAAAAACAAAAACATTATTTTAGGCCCTATATATTATTGAATATTCTAATTTCCCTAGTAAAATAATTGGGAAAACCAGACAAAGCAAATATATAAATGATTGCACCGATGAAATAAACGTCAGATCGGTACATAACAACATACGTTTTAAGTTATCATAATTACAATAATGGGTCTTTTTGACTATTTAAAGGTAATTTTATGGTTTCTTTGATGGATTTGCTTGTTAATTTTTGGGCTTCCCAAGGCATTACTTGATAGACTGGAGAGGTGTGGATTATTGTGACTCTCTTTGGACTTTGGCACCCATTCACTGCAGTTGATCCCCTGATGTACTCGTGATGCCACATTTCTCCAAATCTGACTAGGAAACAAACTTACCTACATCTTAGATTACCGGAGGGTGAATACATTTTAAGGAAAGTAAATTTTTTTTAGGTGAACACTTATTTTAATGAACAGAACTTGTTTTAACACTTGACCCAGTATTATGGTAATTTGGCACATGCTGTTTTTCAACAATTAAACTCATTCAATCATCTGTCGTTCTCATTTACGGTGAGATTTTCGGATTCATGTGGCGCAGAAAGCAGTAGTTTCACTCCAAACACTGGCCCAGATTGTGTTTGCATCAGCCGGAGGATTAGTTTTTCCTGCAGGTTAAATGGCATATCAGCAGGCTGCTCGAAAACCAAAGACCCCATTTCCATTCACATCTGCAGTGACTAAAAAGCCTAATGGGCATAAACAGCGTTAATTCTTTGTCCTTTGACACCAGGCCTCAATAAAGCAGAAATGCAAAATATTGGAGGCTTTTTTTCAGTGAAAGCACGTGAACGACCGGAGCCGGCGGGTGGTGGGATTCACGCTGTGGAAATGGAGAACCCACATAATAACATGCACAGCTGCCTCTAGATGCATTTTAATATTTGTCTCGAAGGAAATACGGTCCGGTGGACGCAATGGGAAAGGCTGCTCTGAGGTCTGCGGCTCCTGGTAGAGAAGGAACAGATCAGGCAATCTATTAGGAAGCTTTAAATGTCTCCAAATAATTCAATGGCTGGTCACAGTTTGACACAGCATGCTCCCTTTCCAATATGGAAGGAGTGTGGCTTTCCAGTCACATTACAGTGCACTGAGTGGTTCAGATTTACACAGACGCCTCCTAAATTCTCATTTGGGGGCTTTTTAAGCCACTTTTTGTGACAGGCACGTCTCCGAAATGATTCGAAAACTTCTCGCGCTAACAAGTTCGGAGAGCAGATAACTTTTAATGGTACAATAAAAAGCAAAGGCGCTCGAAAATGAATGCTTCTGCACTTTATACCTGTTCCATAGGGGAGAAGGAGAGAGATAAAGTGAGAAACTTCTTCTGCACACTTACAGGAATGGTAAAAAAACGCACATTATTCCCTGAAGCTGAAGGCCAAATTGGGGTTGGAGTCGTTGTATATTGTTGCGGTACAAATGACAATAACAGCATGAAATGAAAATGGTCTTTTGAGGAGCAAGAAATCACATGGCCTCTTTGTCTGCTTATAGTTACTGTATGTAACTGCAGCAGCTGGCGGCTCAGAGAAAATCATTGTGAATTTGTGAAGGATCAAGTAAACAAACAAACTTTGACTGACCTCTCTGATGCTGAACTTTTGTGAAGAAATGCAGCAATAGTTTTCTCTTCCCTCCTTTTCTGCACCTTCATGACTTTTCTGCCCTTTCTGCACCTCTATAGTTTTTAGATTCTTATTTACAGCATTATTTTTTTAGACTGTATATTAACTCATTGGGAGAAAACAGATCTATATGAAATCAGACATTGAGCACCCCCATTTAGGCAAATGGTATGATCAGGACACCCCGCGAATATTCGACTTAGAGACAGCGAGTCGAATCAGGCTCCACTAATCGAATATTCGTATCGTCGGCTATTCAGGGACACCTCTAATATATATATATATATGAGACTCTATGACTCCAACCAGTAGCATGTCTAATTATATTTACATTATCATCTGCGAGTCCTCTGTACAGACACACCAGGATAATTAGACCATCACCTGCACTGATTGTACCTACGAGGATCAAATCCCTGGCTGGTGAATATCTGATGAATATACATGGGTGGCACTGCATCATCCTGACAGGACAGTGGTCGCATTGCCCTCTGTAAAAAAATTAAGCATTCATTATTCTCAATTACGCTTTAGTCCCAGAAAGGTATAACCACCCACGCTGGAGGGAGCGATCGCCGGTGGGCAGGGAATGACCCGCTGGCAGGGACAGCGAACACAACAGCTGTTGCTATCAGCAAGCCAAACCCAGAGAGCACATTATGACATTGTGTCCCGGTCTGTCCCCGAGCCCACATTCATCGTCCAATAACATTTTACAAATAACTGCCCAGCTTGAGAGCAATCCGAATATTTTTTGCCACTGGGGGAGAAACAGCTTTATGTTATTAAAACAGGAGAGCCCAATAGGAGAAACATCTTAACTCTTGGTTTTATTTGGAGGACATCAATCCTGTTTAGATGGTCTTTTTGGCTTGCGGCTTAATGTCTGGTCCAGGAACTGCACACTGAGACAGGAAGAGACCTTCTAATTAGCATATAAAGCAACAGCACGTCTCGTATGTTCACCAAGCCTACATTTATTTGATTAAAAATAAAGTGCAAAAATAGCAAAACATTATTACAATCCAAAATGAGAGCTTTCTGTTTGTTCCTGAGATGTAAAGTCTAATATGCTTAACAAGAAAACAAAATCTGATTATTATCAATGTTGAAAACAGCTGTGCTGCTTTATATTGTTTTGTGGAAATCATTATTTATTTATTTTATTTATCTACCTTCTCGCACAATGTCAATTCACAATATTTTCATTACTATTTAATTATTTATTTACAGAGTTCCACTAATTGCTTCTTCCTCAAAGTGCTCATTGTTTCAGGCTGGTACTTTTTAACAGACTGAGGCAAAACCCCTGTGTCCTTACTCTTGAAAATCGCATTCTTAGGGAAAGCACAAACTGATAAAGTATACATCTCGAATGCGCTGTAATATACCCGTCTGCCAATCGCATAAATGCAAATCAGACGATCTGTGGGTGTGCATCTGAGTTTCAGACTACAAGAGGAGCACCAATCAAACAAGATGAAGATGAAAGAAAAAAGTAACAGCGAATATAAGGCTTTTTTTCCATCTCTGAAAAAGTATTGCGAAAGTTTGCAGCTAAAGTTTGAGTTTTTCTATTAGATAAACTGCACTTAAGTTAGAGGTTGGGACCTGGATGCTTTTGGGAAGTGTTGCACATCGACTACTAAATTTGTTCTCTCTTTAATAAATGATACTATCCAGCATTAAATAATGAATGTACATTGAGTGAATGCCAAACAATGGTAAGTCTTTATAGGTTGCCCTGCACAGGTCCTTAAATAAATTAGGTAGTCATTTAACACAATGTAAAGCAGCAGAAACCCAAATCTCATCGTTTGGACCATTAAATGGCAAAAAGATATAAAGAGAGGGTTTTTTTCTCCTTCAGAAGCTTTCAATGCAATCTCTTAAAAGTTTTCATCAATTAGTCCAACATTTCTCCAGTTATACTGCATTGTGGTTAAAGTGCCCTCTCCAGAAGATCTGTCTTTAATTAATGAAAGGCATCCATTATTGTCAGTAAGCTATAGGGTTTATGTATATAAATGAATGCTCCAACCCACTTACCCATGCTTTATTGTGAGCGAGCAAGATGTAATTGTGTTCCTGATCAGTGCAGACCAATTCAAATGCACATGAGTTGCTGCAGCTCAGCCCGGTGTCAGACGGAGGAGGAGGTAAACGTTTCACCGCTCTTATTACGGCTCCTGCTAATGATATTAAATATGAAGGGGAAATATATTATGCTACAGCTAATTCTTTGATGGCTGACAGTTTGCCACTAGTTTAATTTCAAGCATCTGCCACAGAGATGACAACAAAAACTTGCTCTCTTCTTCTAGTTAGTTGGGCATAATCAGCAAAAGGCTTTTAACCATGCCGGGTTAGTGTCAGGTTTGCTCAGTAAACACTTATATGTTCTGCTGCACAAATGTTGTTTGACATGCACTGCTTCAGGAGACAGTCTCATCTGATCATGTTTAAGACATGATACCTTTCATCATATCTGAAACAAGAATAGTATCAGTTCAACAGATTATTTCTTATTATTTCCATGTATGTTAACATACACTACTAGTCACAAGGTTTTGAAACAATGTTTTTATTTTTTAAGAATTGTCTGCTCCAACCTGTCTGTCAACTAATGTGCCTGTGTAGGTCATTCAGACAATAGAGTCGTATACAAAAAATGCACCTTATCGACAACAGAACATTTGCATATTAATGATTGGGACTATTTTATTGGCCATGTGATTCAGGGTTCTTGTAGCTCAGTTTTTAGAGAGATGCATTACAAGATGGGATGTGATCATGACACTGTATTTTTACATCTGCTGGATGGCACATAGCTTTGAAACGTTTTTGCATTTTGCAAATTTGTTGCATTACTTCAAACGTTCAGGGATCCAGCCACCAAAACACTGTAATGTCTAAAGTGACCTCACAGAAATTAATCTCACGATCCAAACTGTTAATGATCAACCCTGAATTTGCCTCCTTTATTTATTCATATGTCCCTCTTGACTGGATCAAATGAAGCAGAAGGTGAGAGACTCAATCATACCTAATGACAAGTTGCAGGTAGCAAGGAAAGATGGGGCAGACCTGTGCAACTGCTTAAGAAATAAAGCAGCTTTTTTAACTCAAGTACCTAATAAATATATCCCAAAAACTGCACATCTCATTCACGCTCTTCTCAATCCCTTTTAAATAGCCTGAGACTCATCATAACCTGTCAATCCACAGTGAAGCTGTTTGGACGCAGAGCCTGAGCGACAGCAGGGTTATGGCAAACTTAAAGACCCCATAAAATTGTTTGATGAAAGCTATTTTCTTTCCTGTGCCATCAAAACCATGATTTTCCACTTGCCATTGTTAGTGCAACTTTTATATTTTAAATTTAATCTGCTTTACAGCTTGTTTTGTCAAGTTTTAGCACTTCATGTGCCAAAGGAAACCTCAAAACTAACACAATCTGAAATATATAAATACAATTTACATCTCTATTATGCTTTATAACCTCTTTAAAAATATGCGTACTGTAGTATAACCTCTCATTTTTCCCCTCAATTTTCATTACTCATATTTCACTAAAGGACACTATTTCAAATTTATGACATTCTTCATTTATAACATATTATCTGATTTGTATGAATTGCTTCTTTACTGAGGTCAACGCAGACTATACTTTCAATAATTATCTAATGAAATCTCAAAATATTACAATAAAATATAATAAACCACAATAAAATAAAATTAAATAGATACCGTCAACTATTCATAAAATACAATTCTACACCGACATACAGAAATGCTGTAAGTCTGGATGAAATAAATATCTCAGTTTCCACAAAAAATACACAACATCATTTCCTAATATTTTGTATAATGAAAAATGCTTATTAAGTAGCAAACCAGCATATGATAATGCTTTCTGAAAGATAATTTGACACTGAAAACTGAAGCAATGTTGCTGAATATTCAGCTTTGCATCATAAGAAAAATTTAATTAATTTAATTAAATTATATTCAGAATTGGTATATAAAATAACTTTTAACAGTACATTTTATTCTCTTTTATTTTTGATCCTAATCTTATTGTGCAACTCTTAACTATTTTTAAATAGTTTATTATTATTATTATTATTATTATTATTAGTTTGGAGACAGTAGCTTGCCAAATGCATGAATGTAAAATATTTTCCCCCCGCAGCTTTTGAACTGTGAAGTCTCTTCACAGGCACCGTGCATTGACTGGTTATAAAACTTTGTTCCTGGGTTTTAAAGCTTAAAATAACACTATTCTTCATTAAATAATTGATGCCCACTGAACGAATGCCCAACAATGGTAAGTTGGACAGCCTGAGAGCTCTTTCATTCAGTTCTCCTTTGCATAGGTGCCTAGATAAATGGACGGTCATTTAACAGACCATGATTGCCTTCATAAAAGGTGGGCAGGGAGCAAAAAATGACTTCTAATTGAGAGACATTCATCACTTTTGCAACACATGAGCACGTTTGCATGGCCTGAACAGAAGAATGAAGTTGACTTCATTCGGGGGTCAAGAAATGGAGTGACCGCCGGCCCTGATTTATTTGACCTCTACACCCAGATTAATTCCTGCAGCCTTCAGCTTTCGTTTTTCTCTCACGCCGTCCTTTAGCCTTTTTCGCACACAGTCTCGCCATATTTCATGATTGATTATCGTCCTGGCGCTCATCTCTCGTTCTCAGTCTGTCGTCCTCCCTCCCTTCCCCGTTTAGCTTTCTCTCTCGGTGACTCAGGACTGGCAATCCAATTTATATTGTTATGTACGTGCAGCGTGTTGGCAAATTGAATTGAATCGGGGACCTTGTTTTAATATTGCATGTATTCATGGCTAAAAATAACCTTGAAGATCGATTGCTTCTGATGTGTTAACGCAGTCTCTTCGAAGAAGCCATATGCTATCTGAGAAATAAATGAAAAGGTTTATGACTCCTCTACCTCGTCTTTTAAGTCAAATTGCCAAAACTGCATTCCGCTAACGTTGCCGCTGTAGGGAAACGTAGTCGTTTCAGTTACTCCAGAGCCTCCAGGAAAGATAAATCCCTAATGAGATCTCTTTAGTATTATGTCTTTGCTAAAGTCTCCAGCTTCTCAGATTTTTCTCCTGAGAGAACAGTCCTGGTAAACTCACCGTTTCTATAGAGCAGGGGTACTCGGCTCCACAAGACACTGGAATTGTATGCACAGTAAGAGACGAGTCTGAGAAATTGATTTTTTAGCAACTAAATCCGAGTTTTATATTTTTAATACATTTAACAAAAAAAAAAAAAAAAGTAAAGGAACAGTTCATCAAAATATTAAATGTTGCCTGAAATGTACTCCTCTTCAGGTCATCTGTCATGTAGATTAGTTTGTTTCATCAGAACAGATTTGGAGAAATTACTTAGCAATGGATACAATGCAGTAAACGGGTGCCGTCAGAAGTACATCACGATGATACAAACCACTCCAGGCCACCATGTTGAGAAGACACAAATCTGTGTGTTTGTAAGAAACAAATCCATTATTAAGACTTTAACTTTAAACCATTGCTTTAGTTTCCACACTGACTTGAAATATTTATTTTTTTTTACATCAGACTGTCATTTCGTTTTTTGTATTTGTGGAAAATCCACATACAGTATGAGTCCCGAGAACTGAATCAATCTGTGAATCATTTATTGAACCATTTTATTCAGATGAATCATCTGAATGAATCAATTCACCAAAACAAATCAGTTCTTCCAAAGTTATTTGATGGAGGAAAGACATTTCACTCGGTTGTATGCGCAAAAACCCCCCAATATTTTTAGACATCCGAGCTACTGTTTTGGTGCTGAAAATGTGTTTTAGTAAAATCACTATGTTCAGTGACTCATCGACACCATTTTTTGAGCCAAATAAAAGCATTTTAGAAATAACAAGGCCTCGCACAAAAACAATACTAAACCTCACGTCTAAAGCCGAGAGTCAGTGAAATGAAAAGAAGCAGGAAGTGAGGAAGAGGAACGAGGAAACTCTATCTTCCAGCATAATAACCATATCAAAAGCCGTGTTTGCACAATACACATCAGAGAAGGATAAACACAAAGACAATGACAATCAGTCTAAAGCCAAATTGCAGCCTGTCTGTTTCTCATTGTGGGAGAACACACCGAGGGTCTTGAGTAGCGACAGTTCAATAATATGGATGACAATGCATGCGACGAGAGCCTGAGAGTCTGTGCCAAAACCCTTGATTGTTGGCGGTTCATTTTGCTCATCATAGAAACGTCCAGCTTTGAGCCAAAACAAACATCGGGACATGGTTTATGTATGAGGCTAAGTGAGAGACACGGAGGGCGGCCACGTTTTAAACAGGAAAGAGAGAGAGAGAGAGAGAGAGAGAGAGAGAGAGAACGTGGACTTTTCCAAACTATTACGAGATAGGCAGGTGGCCAACGGCAATATATTTCAGGCATTTCAGTTTTGCTCGGAGGTAAACAAAAGGGCACTGGAAGACCTAAAAAAATTAATAACTTTCAGGTTACTGCAGGTAAGGTGACCTTTAAACCTGAAGAGAAAATTGCGAGGATGTCGCTGCTGTGGTGACTTCACATCATAATCTTAATCTAAATAAAAAGGCAAATTGTTTGTGGTATCAGCGCTTGTTTATTTCAACAGGCTTACAGCATCATTTGTTTTTTTCATAAGGAGAAGGCGCTATAAAGCCTTGAATCCCATTCAGGCACACATTAAGAGTTTTATTTTGTTGGTCAAGCTTTCAGCCATTTAGTACATTTTGTTGGCATGAGCATACAAATAAATGCCAAATGCAAAGAGCCACTTAGTTACCCATTAACTCAGCCAATATATATTGTGCATTATGCTTTTATTATTAATTCACAGTTCCTTGGATGTGTAATTAGTGGCTTGTGCATGTAAACAATCTGCAGATTTATGGTAAAGGTTGTTACATTTCATTGCAGTTCACAACAGGCTGGAGCCAACCACCCTATAGTAAAACAAAGTAATTTAATTCAAAAACATTTATTTCATAGTAAGTATCCACCTTATTTTTCAACACTGAAGGAATGCAGGTTTGCAGGGTGTTAATTTCATACTTTGTGACAGCCTATTCAGTGTATAAATTTAACTTTGTATTTAATGTGTAAGGTAGTGGTATCTTGTACTGTAACCGTGAACCAGTTCACTAGTTTTCTGACAGGTTTGATTAAGCCTTTGAACAGAAATTACTCAAAAGAGTGAATCATTCATGAGCGAATGAGCATCATTTGTTGCCCAAAGAAAAGTAGACGGCACGTTTGGGATAAATGGAAGCTTGAGCAACCACCCCTTTCCTCCTAGGTGCCTCAAGTGCCCTTTTCTTGGGGTTTCTTTTAATTTTAATTTTTGGTGTATGGAGCACTGTCTTTGCCCCACAACAATAAAATGTAACTATTAATCTCAATTTTGCTAAATAAAAGGATCTGACTCGCATCAGT
>JAUMHQ010000044.1:16553740-16565164 GCA_032361165.1 Enteromius paludinosus | reverse complement strand
GTCACCTGAGGGTGCCGCACCTGACTTTAATCAAGACAGATTTCACAGCAGATTCAGAGCATGTTCACGCTGAAGGCATTCCCAAAATGCGTTTCGACGCAGTGTCTCGTTCCTTCATGGAACAGGGGTTATATGCATAACCCGAGACATTTTGTCTTCATCTCTGTTCTATTTTTTTTTTTTTTTTTTTACATTTAATTATTCCAGCTGCTGTGAGAATAGGCTATAATTAAACAATGCACCTTCTGCAGGATCCTCAGGTGAATGATGCAATATACTTGTAGGGACAACTTCTTTATGTTTACAGACGTTATGTAACGACACAGTGCCATGCTAGAATTTCCAGCTAAAACCTACCCGTACCACTCAAAGTAGAAAACGTTATTATAAGCGAATAATTGTGAATCAGGCTAAAGCAATGCAATAGTTTTGAACACTGGCTGGTTGTGGACTTCCTCAAATATTGACATTGGATCACTTTTAACCAGAAAAAGGTACAGACTTTTGCAGCTTCAAAATAGAAATAATTTATAACATTACAAATGTCTCTTTAAATGTATCTAGAAATGTCAATTAAATAGTTAGCCAACATGTTAGCCAACTGTTTTATCTATTTGCCAAAGTCAATTTTATCCACATTAGGCACTTGGCAAAATAATTCTGGACTCTGGCTATCTTCTGATCAGATTTCCAACAGCCAGTAAAACTGGCCAAGGCAGTAAATGGAAGCTGGCGATAGAAAGCAAGACCTCACAATCTACTGACAATTCCACTCCAGTACGCCTGGAAGATGAAAGGGGGCACAAGACAAGCCAGATCTCAGATGTGAATGACATTGGGAAGCTGTACAGGCCATTCACGAAGGACAACACAGAGGCACCTGTTTTGACAGTGCAAGAATAAACACTCGATCAATACAGATAGGTTTCTATAGCATTAGAAACGATCAGGACAGTGCAAGGACGCTCAAGACATGATGCAGCACTTAACAACAGGACAAGGAAATGCATTGCAAACAAGAAGACTGCATGTCATACACTTCATTGAACAATGAACTCCATGCTAAAGTACACAGTTGTCTGTGCTAAATGGGAGGAAGTCAGCCCGTTTTATTTGTATTAGTTTACCAAAAAAAAAAAAAAAAGCTGAAAATGTACTCAACCCTCAGACCATCCAAGAGGTAGTTTGTTTCTTAAAGGGACATAAATCCATATAAACATAAAGCCATTAAATGACGAACTATAGATTACATGTGGATTTATTTTTTTATTTTTTTAAGCCGTATGGACTTTCATTCTCACAACAACGATTCATTGCAGGTGGTTAATTGATGAGTAAGTTATGGAATGCAACATTTTTCTGAATCTGAGAAAGAAAGAAACTAATCTACGTACTATATATTGGTCTTTACCTCCACAAAATGGCTTAATATGATGAAAGGATCAGGGAACATGGGTTACGTTCGTAACCTAGACGTAACCCTTTCAGTCGAATCACTTCGACGTTACATATGGGAACACCCATGGAATAGGCCACGACTCTGGGGCTGCATTACGCGGAGACCCCCCTGCCAACTGACGAGATAGTTTTCCAGTTCATCAGCAGAGAGTATACACGTAACCTTCCCAACCCTCTGTGGCCCAATAAGGGGGGCAGACAGAGTTGCTTTCAGTGGTGCTGAAGCAGGGCGGAGCACATGAATAGTACAAGTTCTTGCATGTGGAACAAGGAAATACAATATATCAATAAGATTATGCATATAATTTAAGGAAAACACAGCCTTCTGTCTGACTGTGGAAAAATTGAAATTTGTTGCCACATCTACTGGGCGAAGGAGACCCAGAGGAAGCACAGCTGAAGCTACTCCGTCTAGGTCCGAACTGTGGGGCAGGGAGGAACACTAAAAGATATTAGTGCACAGATCCTGTAGGAGTGGCGCAGCAAGCCGGCAACCCCCCGGAGCAGAGCTTGCGGGTTTCGTAGACAGAGACGGTTTGTGGGTCCCCTACCCTATTAGTAGAGACCAGCACAGTGAAAGGCGATTTCCTTTAGCACCACAAACTTTTTATGTCTGTTTTCTGAAGGCTCGAAGGGAGCGTGCCGTAGGCCATGTAGGGTACAGATGTGGTCTCGGGGATCGTTCTTTTTTCATCAACCGGACGCGCACCTCTAGGAAACCGAACGATGAGTAGGTGCTTATGGAGGGGCGTGCCCTCCACTGCATTGTGAAATGCGGATGTAACAGCGACATACACTTTGAGAGTAGAAGGGGACATCCTGCGCTTCAACTTCTCTGCAGGAAAGAAAGCACAACTGCGATCGTTACATCTTTGAGGGTCCTCTCTTCCACAAGAGGAGCATCAGTCTATGAACAGACTCATCCCGGAGCATAAGCCAGCCTTGTAGAGGGGGCTTTTTGTTTAGGACATGATCTCTATGACAGAGAAGTCTGATGCATCCTGTGGCAAGTGGTGCCATTAGTGCCCAATCCCCTGAGAACCCAACGCGTGCACGGAGGTGGCAGCCTGCCCACGGCATAGTAAGCCTCGCCCGTCAGAGCGGACGATAACTCACATGGCGCGGACGGAAGATACGGCTGGGCACAACAGGCGGAGGCACCGAGCGGGCACATTCAGCCCTGTTACGGGGGGAGCGGTCTCCTCCAGGAGGACCACGGGACTACACGGTGCATCAGAAGTCTCAGAACATTCTGAACGCTCACTTGGAAGTCCCTCAGGTGCAGACGAGAGGCGGGACTTCAATGTAGCCATGGTCATACGCTCGTAACGAATGCATTGACCATCCACAAAAGCTGTCTCAGCATGCATTTGGCCCAGACACGCGAGGCAACGGTCATGTCCGTCCGAAGAGTTGAGGAAACTCCCGCATCCAGAAACTCACGCTTGGTTTGACATTCCGAAGAACGCTTCACCAACTGAAAATTTGCTCTTTCTCCCGGTTGCCCAGGGAAGACCTAACGCGGCAACTTTGTGCAACTTTGTGCACTCAGAGGTCTTTTGCTCACTGGATATGCAAGATGCCTGGAACACAAGCTGCCCAGGTGAAACGCTGTCAGACGAGAGAGCAGGAAAGCAGGAACTCTTAAAATCAGGACTCTTCCTCAATTGTTCTCAAGAACTCGCAGTGGGTCTCCTGTAGTAGCTCAGACGGCGAAGGCCGCTTTTTTTCTTAGAAAAGAAGTGTGTCCCAAAATCTTGTGTCAACCCAACAATCTTGTTGTTAAGGAAAACAAAATGTATTACTGATCTCACATTGGGTAATTTAAATCTCTTTTAGTCATGTTTTTATAAGTGTCATGTTTTCTTAGCATTTATGACAGCAAGTGGAGTTTTTGGAAAAAAATAAATAAAAATGTAAATTCTGTTTCAGTACAATATTATCTCCATTGTGAGTCTACCTAGATAACAGAGTTGATGGTGACAGACAATTATAGAATGAGTCATCATATATATTTTACCCATCATTGTCATAGAAAAAAAATGTCATGAAGACGGGAACAGAAGAATCCATGTGCAAGAGTATTTAATAGTAAGTAGACAGGACAGAGTAAACAGGCGATGGTCAAAACAATGGGGAACAGAGCAATGCAGGTGAGGCAGAATCGTGGTCAATACACAGGCGAAAGTCAGCAACGCGGAATCAAAATGAAACAATACAAACGGGCAAAGACAGGGGAAAACGCTTACAAAGGTAGGACAAGCCATACACAATGATCAGCAACCAGACAGTCAGTTTGTCAACAGACTAGTATTTATATAGGTGGTGATAATTGAATGATGAACCTAACAGCTGTGAGGAGGGGTGCATTATGAGGAATGGAGTCCAGGTATGAAAACAGACACAAAACACAGAGTTCGGGGAGAGCTGGAGCTCCAGCTGGGCATGACAGAAACGAAGAAGAAAAAAAGAAAAGAAGAAAAACTATAACAGGTTGTGTAAACTTGACAGAATTTAAAGTTTCGCTCGAACTAATCCTCCACGACAGATTTATGAAATAAACGTGAAATCTACAACATGAATGTCACCGTACCATGTATGCCTTCATGAAATATTTGCCCACCTTTAATTGTGAAGCTCTTTGCATAAACAGCTGCTCTGTGTGCAGCCGTCTAAACATCTCTGGTTACCTGGAGCCAAGGTTTCATTTTCAGCAAACAGAATTCAGCGGCGAAGCCCCACACCAGTTGATTTCCCTGGCTGGCGTGCTGAGAGACGGTTAATAAACAAATTGACCTCGCCATGAGAGGACAGGTTGAACGAGAGACACTCAGACCAAATAAATCTGTCAATTAGATGCAATCAGTGTAATCAAGAACAACAGCACTAGGTGCTTCGGCCTTGTAAACACCTCACTATGGTTTGATTTGGGCAACTCTCTTGAGAACTAATAAGTGGGAAGCTTGCATAATGCCTCTTCTGTTTTCAATAGTTTTATTTATTTATTTAACCATACAAAAAAACTCCATAATACAGTAATGCCTGTCCTTTGAAACGTAACTGAAAGTGATACACATGAGATCCAGACAGAATAGTTAAACTCAAGATCTACTAAACATCTCAACTTTATCACCAGCAAAGAGAAAATAACATCAATTTACTGAAATTCCAAAATGTGACTCCTTATTGTTTGGAGTGTTTAATTATTAATTTATTTAACTACAGCTTGAAATAATTTGCTTCAAATCTTTACATTTAGGTCATATGATGTTGACAAAAATAACATTATTTTGTGTATTTGGTATAATTAAATGTGTTTGTGCGCTTTGAGGTGCAAAAAACATGTTATTTTCCACACACTGTACATTTTTGTTTCTCCTCTAAGCCCCGCCTCCTGAAACACGGCGATTTGTACAAAGCTCAGGTGCTCCAGCAACCGACAGGAACACTACATCGAGAATAGCTCCGCCTTCTTTTTTTGTGTAAACATTTGGTCTGTGAAAACGAGCCATTTTAGGGGGATGTGTACAAGTCTTAACTTTTATAAAGAATATATCTTTGGTCAAACAGAAAACAGGTATTTTAAATTCTAACCATATCTGACTGTAAACTTTTGTATGGTAGCGTTTAATTACTCATGCCATAATCTAAAAGACAAAGTTGACACTTAAACAGAATAATTGAGGACTAGATTAAGTCCTCTGACCTACAAAGAAGAAAAAAAATAAAATAAATCCGCTGGGATTTTACATCTTCATGCAAAATTAGCAGGCAATTAAAGCATCACCCAAATCAACCTCCGAACAGCCTGCATGGAAATAACAATCACTATTTCAAGTGAGCATGAAATACAGCATATGAGAATATGTAAGAAATGCCAACAAATGGCCAATCTAAGTGAATTAAGCAGTGCATATGAAAAGAATTTGAACCCGGCTTACTACATGCCTGAAATGTTACACATGGGAGATTTACAAAGCCTAAGAACCTTCTCGAGAAAGTTTTGATGTGTGAGTAAAGTGAAAAAAGGAAAGTGCAAAGTGAGCCCCAGGGAGAAACTTCCTGGACACGATTCACACCATATACACTGAATATACCACTAATTTGCGAGCATGGCTTTTCTTTAATTCAATGGATTATGGACATGATACTTATTTAAATAGTAGTGCATGGGCAGACTTTCTGTACATCATCCAACGCTTAAAGTCTCATTGAGTTCTTAAAGTGTTTCAGGGCGTTAAGCCGTTCCTTCCTTGTCAGAGCTTCGGTTCATATATTTCCCCAAAGCTTATAATTTGAGACAACAGTCTGCTAACCCAAGTAGAACAGGTGCTATCTTGTATTCTTTGCAAATTAGATTTGTTGAATATTAAAGAGGGGGGCAGTCAGCTCAAGGTAAACATATTGCACACATCAGTGTCTCCCCGAGGTGCTCGCACAACGACAGCGAAAAGTGCTTAAAAACTTTCGCCGCCTCTAATTTGGGAAAGTGTTTGACTTTTAATCTCGAGCATCACAGCCGTGTAATACATAATGTGATTATGCCTTACCTCGTGAATGCTTAATTCAGCCATCCGTGTGCTGAAAGGACACAAAGTCGGTTTCGCAATAAGCAGGACCTAATATTCATTTGTAAAAGTCAACCGCTGTAGCTTCTTAATAACATATTTATGTAGATTCTGATATGGTTTAAAGCAAAAACGACCAAAATGGAATTAATCATTGCATTTAATCCTTTTATAGATCTGCACAACACTAATTAACTGCACTAACAGCTTTGTTTATTTGCATTCAAAGTATGCATAGTTGAGCACACGGAATTATGCAAATCGGGTTATGACTTCATTTAAATAAATACGCATTCTGCAGCCCTGTTCCAGCCCACCTACAGTAGTTTGAAAAAAGTTTGTTTACATTTAAACCAAACCATCTAAAAATGCAATCTTACAATACAATCTTCACCAAAATAATTTCATAAAAATGTTTTTATGTCCATAGAAAGCACATTAAAGCGAAGTAAAGTGTCTACTTTTTTAGTGTTTGGAGAATACAGTTTCAATTGTCAATCAGTATAACAATATAACAACAACAGTATAAATTGTGTCTTTGCCACATTGAGTTAATCTGAATTGGATGTGCAAAATTATAATCAAAATTATATGTTTTCAAATGAATTAAGTTGTTACGAATGGGACGTGAGGCGTGCGAGTGCAGAGGGTTTATTTAGCAATCTCAGGGTATATACAAAGGTGGTCATGGACCGGCAAACGGGAACAGGAAGGACATAGGCAAAAGGATCAACGATAAACAAGAGCAATAATCAAATACCGGCAAACACAGTCCATGAGGTGAGACGAAGACGAAGATCCGGGTACAGGCAATGGTCGAGACACGATAAATCCAGGAGAGACAAAGACACACAGAAACACAGGAAAACTAGGCACTCAGATGACGGCGTAACATACAGGGAGTGTACATCAATGAACCGTGACTAGACAAACAAACAGACTGGTATTTATACAGGTGGAACTGATTGAATGATTGAGCCTGACTAGCAACAGCTGTGGGGGAGAGGTGCATACTGGGAAATGGAGTCCGAATGAGAGAACAAACACAAAAAAAAACAGAGTTCAAAGAAAGCTGGAGTGCCACACACAGTCTTTTGGCTGGCAGATCCAGCTGGGGGTGACATAAGTCTTATTTGACATGACCAATAAACATCCATTTAGGTTTTCTGTTATACAGAAGCAAGACTTTTATTCTGAAATGCATTATGATAACGTGATGTAACTGTTTAATGGAACCACCATTAAGGCTTATGACTTGATCGTGAACGCTGATGTAGACACACACCGAAAGATTTTCTCAGACTGTCGAGTGATTTGATGGAGTAGAGCTCAGATAACAAACACACTCCAGTATCACTAGAAATGATGTGCTACAAAGTATGAAATGTATTTCACCATGGGAAGCGATCATGGCACCTCACAGCTCACTATTCTGTTTCTGTTTTTACACGCCATTGAGTCACCAATGGGCCGTTGCGAACTCTGGCTCCAGTCAGATTTTCAGAAGCGAACGCTATTGTGCGGGAGACTAAACACAGACAGTGATGTATCAGAGCGTTTAGATGCTATAAAAGGACACTGTTCTGTCTCAGCTGCTGAGAAAATTATGCTTTGAAACTCAGTGCTATTGTGCCAAATAATCAACACCCTTGTTGGTCCTGGAACAACATTTCCGTTAAACAACAAAGTACTAATTCTATCCTTTACCCTGCCCCTAAAACCCCGTACAACTGATGTTGCATCCAAGCTCTAAATAAACATGCAAATGGAGCAGAAAGCTTAGAAATATTCATAGTGCAAATGCAAATCCACCCTAATGTCTCCAAACAAAAGTGAAGTACCGCCTCTCAGCTGTCAATCATCCACTGCACTACAACAAAGCTTATTGTGGGACACCAGGTAAGGACATCAGGTAAAATAAGAGTTTCACCAAAAAAATCATAGAAAAGTAGATAATCGGCATTCTGCTCAAAATGTTATTTTCTGGTTTAATTAATACTTGGAAGTGATGGCCCCTTCTTTTCCATTTATTTTTTTATAAAATAAAATAAAAATAAACAGGATTAATTGATCTAAAATATGGTCAATGAGTCATTATTATGTGCTTTATAAGTACTTATAAACCTTACTTACAAATTCGCTAGTAATACACATGATAAAGTACAGTAAGTAAATAATGAGAACTGTTCCCTAAACTAAAGTTTTTTGTGCACAGTTTATTACATGTACATTATTCAAAATGCAAATCTTTGCCTCTGAAAAGATTTCTTTTTTGCTTGACATCACCAATCCCTCTTAGACTTCAACCATTCCTACAATCTCCAACCTTCCAGTGCATTACACCTATTCACCATCCAATTAATTGCCTCCAATACATTTACTTTCACACTGACTATCCTGTTGCATTTAAAAATGTCACATACGTACAATGGTTCCTATTGAAGAAAACACCCGAGATTAGAATTAGAACATCAAATTCCCATGTTTACTGGAGTATGAGATGCTGCAAAACTAATCTCAGATGATTGTTGTCTAACACGCCTTCAGAAATCAGTCCTAAACCACTGTGAGGGAAGTTGAAAACCTATCTCGAACAAAACCGACAAACACCAGTGCTGGGTTTTGTGAGAAAGCCTCGGTTTTATGAGGTCCGACTGCATGCGAAAAGCAAACCGATCACTTGCATGACTGAGGCTCTAAACTGAGCCGAAGACAAAGGGGGGAGAAAGCGTATGTCTGAAATGTCGGCGCACACGCTCCGATTGCACATCAGCTATCAGAGCTCATTAGCATATCCCTGTGTGCACGAAACGAAACGAGACACATCCAAAAGTTTCTTTGAAAGCGCAGAGCGGCTTGATTCTCTTTCAAGATTTTTTTGGGGTGGAATAGAAACAAGGCCTGGGCGAATATGAACTGCCATAACAATGCATCTATGATCTATTATTTCTCAGAGTCAGAGAGAAGTTTCGTTTACATGATGAGGACTCGAATGGCAGAATGGTATGGAACCATTTTGTTGGTGTGCAAACTTGTTTCTTTGAATGGTTGTGGCATGTTTTCTACATGTATCCAAATAACCGGCTTGTATTCATTTCACGAACGGATGCAGGGAATGGCAGTGCTTTGAGAACATATTCTGTGCGTTCCAAAGGGAATATCGCAGCAGCCATCGGTAATGAGATCTTGGCTGTATGATAGCCGTTCTCTATCTGTCCTATGTCCTCAGGCACTGATATGGTTACTTCTGGGACACTTAAAAAAACAACCATATGTTTACGCATAGCAGCATACAATGTGTGTACATTTGGAAGAACGAGTCTTGAATAACATAAGCCTCTTACCACCTACAGCTATTGTGGATTTCTTAGGATTGCTGAAAAGTAATGAATGACCCTACTTTGGCTTGTTTTGCCTCTTTAGATGAATGCGCGCAGTGTGTCATATGTTTTTTTGACTGCAACAAACCTTTCCATGATTATTTTTTTTTTCACAGTACAATGCCTTAATGATGTGAATTCTCTTCGGCAGAAGAAGTCCTTCATTTTCCACTTGGACGGCAGCGGAAAGTAAAGCCGGATGAATCTTGCTGGACTTGTTGTTGTTTGACCTGCGGGCAAATGCAAAGATCTGCCAACTAATTGGCACATCTGCAGCAAATTTTAATCGAAAGCATAGACTGAAACAGAAATGCCCTTTCAAATGCAAGGGGCACTTAGAACCAAGTGGATTTTGAATATAACTTCACAAAAAAAAAGGTACGTAATTATGTAACACATAATTAGGTTACTTTACTGTATGTGTAAAAAAAAAACACATAATGACCTTTTTTTAACTGGGGGTGAGTGTGTGAGAGAGAAATCAAGCATTGAAATATAATATACTTAAGATTACACATTATTCTTTTTTTGCTTTTTTTTACTTGATAGGGTTAGGGTTGGATATTGCTGGTGATTTGAGAATGTTCAGAGCAAACATGTCCATGGCATGTTTCAAATGGTGTCAATAAACGTTGAACTGATACCGTATGTGAGGAAATAAATGTTCCTCTGTCTCCACCATGCTTCCGTCTTCTCGTAATCTGTAAGCAGTGATAACAGCATACATTGACGCATTTAGACAATCCATCCAGCCACATTTTCATGCAGCTCGAGGCAGTAAAAAGTGGCATAAAAGAAAAAAACTCAGGCCCTGGAACAAGCAGAATAGATGATGCAGACATGGCTGAGGATGCTGGCTATCATTTGATCAGTGCATAAGAACACCAAATGTGACATGTCGTCCCACTGCGTGCCTATTTCCATTACAAATCCAAATAATGAGTTTCTGGTATAAAAAGGAAAAAAAGTTTACAAGCATATGCAATTCTAAGTTTGCAACATCTGTTGCCCTTGAATCACTTGACTTGAAATAAAACAAGACCCCACTGAGCCAATTATTTTGGATGTCCCTGGCACAGCGGCTCCCACATTAGCGACACTTTCAGAGGATGTTTCTGTCCAGCGAAGTGAGTGCTACGACGGTTACAGGCGAAGGAGTTCATTCGCATCACGGTCACTGTCCATGAATTGCACTGTCACTTGAAAACACACGCAGATGCAGAGGCAGAATCAGTGATAATGATACCATGATTACCAGCCGCCGCGGGAGGATTCGGTCTGTTGAGAAATTACCCAATTTCATTGTGCTCAAAGTTTGGCTTGGAACTTTGCAAGTCGGAGCCCTTGAACGCTACTGATTTTAAATTAGTTAGCATGCCGGCTGGATTCGACGTGAACTCGTGATGAGTGGGGACTGAAGTCTGAGGCTTTAATCAGGGTGTTTTAATTCTCGAGCTGCTAAGAGGCCGAGTGTTTTTATTGCCCGGGAGTCAATCACAACAATAGAGGAGGGACGCCTGCTTTAGGCCACTTTAATCTTTCTAGTTTTCCAGAAAAAGAAAATGCTTTCAAGCATGCATTAATTAAAGGATCATATATATATGACTGATATTTTTTTATAGAATGCACCAGTAGAGATTGCATTACCTACCATAAAAATGCCTGCTTAAATTGACCAAAATGAATATACCATGGTAATACGTTGTAACTCCAAAAAAAAAAAAAAAAAACTCACGGCAAACCATGTGCAGGTGTACCTGTCACGGATGAGGCTGACCGTGACAGTACCTTTGAGGTGTGTTGCACCACAGCATTATTTCACTTATAAAATAACTACTATGTCACTACAACAATACTTAGGGACATACATTTGCTTTTTTTTGCTGTCACTTGAAACATTTAATTGAAAAAGTGGATGCTGTACAAAACCTTGTTGTCACATCCAGCTGGAGCTGCCAGCCAAAAGACTGCGTGTGGCACTCCAGCTTTCCATGAACTCTGCGTTTTTGTGTATGTTC
>JAUMHQ010000044.1:16518393-16535636 GCA_032361165.1 Enteromius paludinosus | reverse complement strand
TCATCACCTGTCCAATACAGTCCCAACAGTGAAGCATGGTGGTGGCAGCATCATGCTGTGGGGGTGTTTTTCAGCTGTCAATTCTGTGTCTTTCTGTCAATATGGGATGCTGTGTGTACATTAATAAGGAGAAGAAAAAAAAAGGAACTTAAATGATTTTAGGAAATGGCTGCAATATAACAAAGAGTGAAACATTCAATGGGGTCTGAATACTTTTCGTACCCACTGTGTGTGTGTGTATATATATATATATATTATAACTTCAATGATATATATAATAATTTGATATATATAACTTATGAAAGTGCAACCCCTGAGAAATAAACCTTTTATTGGAGTTAAAAGTAAAACTCATAGGGATGTGAATAAACTGAATTAAACATGACAGATGTGAATAGTTCATACAGAAGTTCAAATGAAAACCCACATCTCTAATTGAGACTTTTCACTGCATATGGAAATCTGATCAAATTCAGGCACAGTTTGTAATGTTGAGAACTCCTCCGAGACTGTAAAAGAGACACATGGGATTTCAGCAGGCATTTGGCTTAAAAGAACCATCAGAAATATAGGAAAAAACTCAAAATCAGTTTAAGATATATTAAAACGTAACCCCCAAAGTATAAAAAAAAATTACTGTTTTGTGTTCCCATATGTTCACAACAACTTAAAGCATTATACACATGGTAAAGTCGTTCCTCACCAATGACAAATTGATTCTAGTACTCATCACATTCGATACACTCTTTGTAGTGTGCTTGACAGAGAACTCCAGTGCGGTCTTCATAATGCACTATTAGGGTTGAGTGCTCATGCATAAACCCTCTTTTCCTTTTAGCGGCAATCGAACCTTGGTTGCTCCAGAGCCCTTAATGATCACGGTCTGGAAGCTCCGTTCAAAAAATAAAATGTCAGATGAAAACCCATGGCTTAAACTACATAAGAGAAAGTCAAGGGGCACATTAAATGCTTTGAGGGCCTCCGTGGAGTCCCTTCCACAAATCCTATTAAATGCAGCTATCTGCCAATGATACCCTATAATGAATGTATTTAATTTGAGTGGCAGCCTTACCCTCCTCAAGAAAGGGGTCATTTATGTTAAGCACATGGCCCAAATCCACTCTGTAAGCAGAAAACGCAAATATATCAAAGCTTATCCGTGACTATTATGATTTCTTTAGCTGTGGTAGGTGAACAGCTTTGTAATGTTAGCATGATGACATGCTTTGGATGCTGTTAAATTTGACAAAATGCTCAATTTGTTATTTTAATACAGATTTCTGGGCAAGAACACTCGTTTGACATTTATTTCATAAGTCCTTTAATGCATATTTACTCAATTGATGTCCAGAATAGCAGCACCATGCCCATTCAAACCTCAGATTTTTAAAGTCACTTGAAAAACTACTTGAAAAAGTAGATCTAACTTGCTTTTTAGATCTAATCTAACCTACAGTAAATGCAGAAATGATCCCAGGTGCCCTTGCAGGGCAAACCAAAATTGCACCACTACAGTTATCACATTTCATGAGCAACAAGGCCATGTTTTATCTCACCACAAAGAATAAATAAACAGTGGCACATCCATATTATTGTTTTTGTTTGTTTGTTGTAGGGGCTGTACATTTACATTTTGTAGTAATCAATAGCCACACAGTGGAGAAACTATTCAGGCACTGAAATACTTCTTAACATGGTGCCTCAAAAAACAGCTAAACAAAACAAATCAGGGAAAAATAATGTGTATTGCAGGTGTTTAATTTGCTAAAGGAAGCAAGCAATAGGTACACTTAAACAATAAAAAAGTAATGGAATGAGGACAAATGCAATTTGCTGTTTTGCTACGGGCTCTGTTAGACTTAATCAGCAACTTGTTCATCTGGAAATGTATAATGAACAAAAACACAGACAAATGTCCATAACGCTAATACTAATTTTGGTCATTGCTGCAGCAGTGTACTGTTGCTATGTTGGTTAAAACACACACACAAAAAAAGGAGTAATAATCTTAAAAGCATTTGGATTGAGGAAACGTTCCCCACTGGCAACCGGATGAAAACAGTATAAATTAAGAAGGATAATAAAAATAATTAGGAAATAATATTCAAAATGACTGGTCAATTAAGTGGTGTATATACAACCAATAATAATGATAATGATAACAGACAAATTGATTTCATTGCTTGATGCAAGAAATTAAAGAAGAAAAAAAAAAACATGGTTACAGTTTATTTCGATAGTCCATTTAGACATTCTACTAACTATAAATAACTTTGTAACTACATGTCAACTGCATGTCAACTAATTCTCATAAATTCACAACTACATGTCTACTAACTCTCAAAATAGACTTCTAGAGTAGGTTTAGGGTTAGTAGAATAAGTCGACATATACTTGCAAAGTTTCTGATAGTCAGTATGTAGTATGTTATGTACTCATCAAAATAAAGTGTTTGAAGTTACTAACAGACAGTCTACTAATACTCTAATGACTGCAAGTTGACAGGTAGCTGCAAAGTTACTTACTGTTAGTTGAGTATTTAAAGTGGACCATCGAAATAAAGTGTTACCAAAAGCACTGCTATGCTGTTTTATAGCAGATTAATTTAACCATTAAGTGGTGCTGATTGTGGCAATGACACACAACAAGGGATGCTTCAAATATTGTCAACTGGGGCAGTCGTGGCCTAACAGATAGGGAGTTGGACTTGTACCCCAAAGTTTGTGGGTTCAAGTCCCTGTTGGGTTCCCCTAACTGCTCCCTGGGCGCTGCAGCAATGGCTGTCCACTGCTCTGGGAGTGTCTTCACAGTGTGTGTGTGTGGTTGTTCACTTCTCACTGCTGTGTGTGTGCACTAGGATGGGTGAAATAAAAGGCACAAATTCTTAGTATTTTTCCCCATTCCTCATTAATGTACACACAGCACCCCATATTGACAGAAAAACACAGAATTGTTGACATTTTTGCAGATTTATAACAACAACAAAAAATAAATATTACATGGTCCTAAGTTTTCAGACCCTTTGCTCAGTATTTAGTAGAAGCACCCTTTTGATCCAATATAGCCATTAGTTTTTTTGGGAAAGATCCAACAAGTTTTTCATATTTGGGGTTCCTCTGTCATTCCTCCTTGCAGATACTCTACAGTTCTGTCAGGTTGGATGGTAAACGTTGGTGGACAGCCATTTTTAGGTCTTTCTAGAGATGCTCAATTGGGTTTAAGTCAGGGCTGGGCCATTTAAGAACAGTCACGGAGTTGTTGTGAAGTCACTCATTTGTTATTTTAGCTGTGTGCTTAGGTTCATTGTCTTGTTGGAAGGTAAACTTTCGGCCCAGTCTGAGGTCCTGAGCGCTCTGGAGAAGGTTTTCAACCAGTCGTCCTGTCCTAGCAGCTGAAAAACAACCCCACAGCATGATGCTGCTACCACCATGCTTCACTGTTGGTACTGTATTGGACAGGTGATGAGTATCGCCTGGTTTTCTCCACACATAGCACTTAGAATTAAGCCCAAAAAGTTCCAAGTTGGTCCCTTCAGAGCAGACCATTTTGGAGTCCTTCAGGTGTTTTTTAGCAAACTCCATGCAGTCTTTCATGTGTCCTCCACTGAGGAGAGGCTTCCATTGGACCACTCTGCCACTCCGACTGGTGGAGGGCTGCAGTGATGGTTGACTTTCTACAACTTTCTCCCGACTGCATCTCTGAAGCTCGGCCAGCTCTAGGAGGGGTTCTGGTCTTCACAAACGTCCTTTAAGGATTATGGAGGCCACTGTGCTCTTAGGAACCTTAAGTGCAGCAGAAATGTTTTTGTAACCTTGGCCAGCTATGTGCCTTGCCACAACTCTGTCTCTGAGCTCTTCAGGCAGTTCCTTTGACCTCAGTGTCACAGCATATACTTCTGAATACTTAGGACCATGTGATATTTAAGTTTTTCTTTTTTAATAAATCTGCAAAAATGTCAACAATTCTGTGTTAACTTAACTTAAATGATTTTAGCAGATGGCTGCAATATAACTAAGAGTGAAATATTTAAGGGGGTCTGAATACTTTCCGTACCCACTGTAGTTGTACAGACTCTCTGTGTAAAGAGTGACGCAGAATGACACGATACTGATGAGGGGCTGCTCCTGGAACAGCCTGACTTACTGTTCTTGAGTCAAATTTTGTTAAAGCGTAATTTGGTAGGGCTTGTGAAAATCAAAACCTTATCCATTAAATCTGCAAAGACTGGTCTTAAGATCATTTACACCAAACTGGGTGAAAATAGAACAAGATTCGTAGGAGCAGCAACACATTTTAGTTGAAGGTGGAAACTGAAAACACCTGGGTCAGTTAACTTCACAAATCAGAAGAAATAGAAATAATTTTTCAACACTAAAAGGTTAAAAAATTTCAAGATGACTCTGAAGGTGTGCCACTTGTTGGGTTCCTGCTTTAAAATCCAATAGCAGAAAATGTGAAAACCAACAGAATAAAGGCTGATAGTAATTAAAGCAGTGACAGATTGCTTTGTGAATGGCCACTGGGGTTTCCATCAAAAATTCAGGCACCATCAGGGTTGGATTAAATGAACCAGCCTTCTGACCTTTACCAACCCGCTCTGCTGTGCTGATCCACAACCTGCTTCACACACTTCAGTCTCAGTCTTACTAATTCTGAAGTTTAGAAACCAATCCCAAATCCACACAAAAAAGCACAGATTCTTCCAGCAACTGCTCAATGGGTTGGACAGGTGTGGAGAGAAGCTCTTGGCTGCCTGTCTATATGCTTTAGCTTCTTCCAGCATGTCAGTCATGCTGCTGTTATATACATCAGCTCTGTTGAGCTGCATTGTCATTTGCCGTCTGGCAGTGTACAAATGAATAAATAAATACATAAATAAGATATATGTGTTTAATCTTGTCATTATACATTACTGGCACTCTACTTTCCCATGCGCTGCAAAGAGTTTTGACACAATCTGCATTGTTAAAAGTGATATATAAAAAAGGTGACTTGAATTGCTTGTGGGTATCTCTGCTTTTAGTTTTGTCTCCAGCAAATAAAAATTCATGCTCCATCGGGTTGAGATCATAAGAATGACTTGGCCATTGCATAATGTTTTATGCTTTTTTTTTTTTTTAAATGTACTGCAACCCTTTTTGGGGTTACTTTTGCTGTAGTCCCCCCAAACAAAATTGCTCCATTTGACTAAGTCTGGGCAGAGAGTATATCGCTATACACTTCAGAAATATTCCGTCTGCTTCTGTCCTCTGTCACATCATCACTAAACTCCAGTAACACAGTGCGCACCCAAATACATTTAAGCCATGATAGTTATTTGTCTCATCACATGTGAACCCCTGAAAATAATTGTAATTCCAATGCATGTTATATTTTTGTTCAACCCCTTGAATTAAAGCTTAACTTCTGCATTTTAATTTCATCTTGGTTGTTTCATTTTTATTTGTATTCTGGTGGCATATAGAGCCAAACTTATGAAAATTGGGTCAGTGTCCAAATATCAATAATCGATTTAAAATACACAAAATAAAAATAAATACAAATAGAAATTAGCTAATCATATTTTTACACTTGATTGAGAAAAAAAGAGGACTTGAAAGTCTATTTCAGTAGACAATTACCTGTATCTAATTAATTCCTCATAATTCACACTATTACACACAGTCAACTCCACTGAAGCTGGCAAACTCTATTTTGCTTAAAGTTATAACACATCGACCATCTGTCTAATTCATTTTATCTAGTATCACAACCCCTACCTCAGCTGATTTACAGCTACAAATAACCATGCTTTCAGATCTCAGAGGAAGTGAACTGTAAGACTGGAGCTGCCCAGCCGTGACCATAATTCAGTAATGCAAACAAAGCAAGCCTCAAAATATGACAGCTGGGAAATTACTGACATTTCCTGGGAAATGGCTCCTAAACCTCAATACCCATTAACAACATTTACAGTGTTTTTTTTTTTTTTTTTCCTTCTTCCTCTTTTATGTAAACACATTATTCCCACAATATAGGCTAAAAGATGCAAGTGGAATGGAAATTCCACACATTGGAGAAAAGCCATATGTGCAGCATTGAAACCGGTCTGAATCGCAATAATACGAAGCTCAGATTAGGTATTGCTGCAAGCATGATTGGCCTTATTTCCAGATGGGGCTTTTCAGTTGTTTTAAGCAGCTATCACAGCAGCTGGAGTATTCACATGAATCACAAATGTCAGCAAAAATGCTTAACTTTACGCCTATAAAACTGAATCTCACAAAATAGTTCAGTACATTGAGTAAAATAAATAAATAAATACATTTTGTAAGATTTCCTTTTGTTTTCTTTTGAGATGTGTCATGGAATAAAATGAGGTAACTGATTCCTAAACTATTAATACCTGACAAATTGTCAATTCTGACAATTAGTAATTCATTTGAGGTAGCCATCAAAGATACACTCAAACAATTTTGTCCTGGACCGAAATCCATGGTGCTGGCAGGAAATTGGTTTAATACATTATATGAACTATTTACACATATGAAAAGCACTCATATTTCAGTAAAGCATGCGATGGACACATGTCTTTTCATAATCGGATGCTCTCTGTGAAGCTACTGAGTCTGTAATAGGCACCCTGTTACTCCCTACACTCTGAAGTTCAAAGAAGCTCTGTGAAAACACTCTTCTATCATACTGTCTAGCTTTAGAATGAGGTCAACAGCACATCTATCTTTTGTCAGTGAAGGCTAATGCAATATAATGGCTTCAAAGAGGTCCAAGGCAGTAAAAAAAGAGTACAAAGTACAGAATGTTCAATACAAACAAACAGTATGGGCCGCATGAAGACTGGATTTCCTTTCAGAGGCTCTCACCAACACTGCTTAAACCTTCATAAATTAAAACATTATTCTTAACTCTGCTTTAAATAAATAAACTTTTTTTTACAGGATGCGTAGTTCAGTTTTGCTTCACTGTTATACAATGCAAATGTTATGATATATATTACATTAACACAGACATAATATATTTTGAAGAAAAAAAATATATATATATATTTTGAAAGAAAGTAACTACCATAATATTTACAAACATAAAGGACATGCAACCCAAGCTCACTGGAAATATGTGCCTCTACATACATTTCTGCAACCCCGTAATTATGTACCTTACTGAACATTTCACTACAGTTTCAATTTCCAGAGAGTGATGCTAAAACACACGTTTAATACGCAGCCATGGCAAGTTTGTATTAAGTTGGTACAGGTATGTATTACAGTGTTTTATAATGCTGCTTGAGGTATGTTTTGCTGTCAAATATCCAGTGAGTGTCATTATTAATGCTTTATTATGTTGGAAATATCCCCTACATCAAACCTAAACCTACCCGATAGTGTTAACAAATGCAAAAGTAATGAAAACTGACTGAACTTAAAACTCATACATATGAAGCTGTAGATGTGATTACAATGTTCAAAATAATCTGTTTTCAAAGCGTAATGTTAAATTGTTTTGAAGTCATGACATAATTCTCCATTTTGCAACTAAATGTGTGAAAATTAGCCTTTATTCAATCAAAAATGTACATGCAAATCATACTTTTGTGTGAAAAGGAATAAACGTTGTGGGAGTTTTACTTCCACTAGTGTTCATTTGAACTGGAAACTGCAGCTTATTCATATGTATAAGTATGATTTATTTATTTATTTTATTAAAAATTTTTTCAGTTTTGCAGATGTGTATGAAGAGGCATGTTTTTCCAATGAGCCTAGGTTGCAGATATGAATCTTAAATGTGTATTGCAGTGCCTAAATATTAAATATTGCATTCAAGCCATCTGTACGGTGTAATGTAAATCTTTAGATTTAACTGATTTGGAAAAAAAAAGATACGAATTGTAACAAAATTAAACAAAACAATCGTGGAATAAACTATAAAATTACATCATGCATACTGACACAGCAAGTAAAATATAAAAAAGAAAATGTATATAACTTTGTAATAATTATTTTTCCTATTATATTTCTTCAATATTTGGCTGGCATTGGGTAAAACACTTTTTAAAAGATTCTATTAAGTCTAGAGCAAATATATATATTTTAAAAGTAAACAGACCAAAAACACCATGCATTTTCAATTGCACCGTAAGGGGCCGAATCAATGACATGCTGAAATTAAACACATAATCACTTAAGAGCAGCATTGGGCCGATAGCCCACGGGGAGGACAGCAACAGGGGACCCTATATGCCATGCAAAATCTATTGGAAAATGAGTCAGGGTGGACTTTTAACACAGAACACCAGCTCGTCTAATGAAAAGGTCCCCATGAAATGTGAAGAAAGGATCTATGCGCTCGATATTGACATGCCCCATGGTGCTCTCTGAAGCTCAAGCCTCTACTATCAATCAAAGTGCAGTGGAAGAACGTAATGTTCCCTAGATGTGATTTTTGGAATGCTGTGTACATCCAAATGTCTGTGGCTGGAATCCATTTAATGAAAAATTGAGGGTTGGATGGTAGATAAAACATATGACTGGAAATTTGAGTGAGTCAAAAGACTTCAAATTTAATTTAATTAATGAAATAGCATGAAAAAGTACTTAATGTAAACCATCTTGCTCATTTCCTTCCTTAGCATCCATTTTCTAAATGACAAGGAATGGAAATATTATCAATTTACCAATAAGATTGATGTGACTGCCAAATGTTAATGGGAACAGTGTAATCATATGCCACACGCCAATCTGAGATTACAGATTCGCTCTCTTTATTTCATTATTTCGCTTCAAGCTTTCATGCTTTCATTTTGAAACTTTCTGTGAGCTGTCTTTATTTTATTTTTGGGAAATATATGGAAGGGAACGTGCACTGCTAAAATGTTCGTCTCAAATGCTGGTCCTGCTGGATATATAGTGAAGCCAGTTGCATGCTGATTCTTTAATAAGTGAGAGGTTGAGTATTCTCAGTGGGTTGAACTAATAATTCAACCCAAAGGTGCTCAAGTGTCGCTAATGCTTCAGTACTCTGACCTTCCTTTCTTCAGAATTATGCTTGATTCTCTAAAAAGAGTCTGCTGGGATTATCATTATCATTCTTATGTTTCCTACAAGCCTGGATTTACAGCTAATGCCTGGGATTGCTCTTACCCTGACGGGATCAGGACGCACCGGGGGGAGTCAAACGGACCTCACTCGGCGCATGTTTAAATCATCCTCTTCAGCACACCGAATGATGTTAACGGATCAAGTTAAGCGGAGTTCATATGAGCGATTAAAACACTGAATTCTGATGCTACACGGGGGAAGAGTGAGCTTCAGTGAAAAATCTGTCTACTACAGTGATCCGTAACAGTTTTCAGAACACATTCTGTGAGAGTTATCTTAAAAAGGGCTGAACTTAAATGGGAAGACAAAAACAACTTCTCTGACATTTAAAACCAATTAATTTAGGTTCTATTTGAACAACGCAAGTGACAAATGTTGCACATATATATTCTTTTAGCCCAATGCACATAGTGCTTCTCCCTGAGCCTGTAACAAGCAAACAAACAAACAAATAAATGAATTAATAAATAAATAAATAAAGATGCGTATTGAGTTTGAATGAAGAATACATCACTATATTCATTAATTCAGAATATTAATATATTAATATTAATTTAGAGTAATTAAATAAATTGTTAAATGACCTAAATCATGTTTGTTACTTCTAAATTCATTTATTTGTCTTTAGCTCTATAAAAAATAAATAAAAAGCTTACAAGTTGTAGATCTGTTATTCAAACTGTGCATTTTGTATTTTTTATATTGCGCATCAAATATTGTATTGCATTTTTAAAATAAGAACAAAATATGTTTCCCTAATGTTACACATGTATTTCTCATAAGTTATTTCTCTTTATTTCTTCTTGCTGAAAGCAGGGCCTGATATGAGCTGGTGGATGAGGTCACGTGTTTTGGCCCAGTGTTTTGTTCTTATGGTTCTTCAGCACTGGCACAAATTCTCGCTGAGATGAGCTGATTGGAACACTCACGAGGTCACAGCGGATCACACAAGACCCAGAATTACATTACAGCTTATTTCAAGGCCAAGGAGCTCCCCCTTGATTCATCCATCTTGGTTTGATGCTGTAGGGCAAGAGCACGAGTCAATACTGCTAAGTTTGCACAGCTGCTTCGTTGGAATGGCCACTAAAGAAGATATCCAGCTTTGACTGCTACGTAGCCTGAGGCCGCAGACAATGCAATAAAACGCACTGTCAGGGGAGCAAGAATATACACAGTACTGGGTTGACATAACACTTAAAAGATTACTTGCCTTATGGGTATAAGAACCCAGAAACAAAAGTAGGGCAATCCAGAGGTCAAGAGTCCTTTAATCATATTTTGGGTGTCCGAAGGCACTTAACCTATTTTAAAAACATATTACCTCTTTTATGCAAATTTAAGATGCATCAAATCACTTGTAAGTCAGTTATTGTTACGAAGCGGACAGGAGACAGATGGTAGGTAAAACAGTTAAAGTTTATTAACAGTGAGTTCTCAGATGCAGAGTCAACAGGAGAGAGTTCAGGTGAGTAAAGTATTGCAGTAGAGTCTTTAGATGGATAAACTGGAGACTGATACTGTTATTTCTATTTGGAGATGGGGGCAGACCATCACAGGAGACTGGACGAGGGAGAAACGAAGACACCACACAACACAAAGCAGGAGAACGAGGAGGGAATCCGTGAGTGCTGGAAGACACGATGGGATCTAGGAGACAATGGAGACAGGTAAGTTATCACAGGTAAGTATTTGCTAGTAGTCACTTTTAAGAGATCTAGTAGTCCACTTCTCTGGAACGAGCTCGGACGTCTGGTGCTGTGTGGTTTTAAGGAGTGCGTGATGAGGTCTCGATTGGTGCCAGGGTGAGGGTGGAGCCTGGCGTGGATGTAACAGTTATATGGTGACTTCTAACTAAAAAGCTCTATGCTATAATTGCAGTGTATTTAAATGCCTGGATACCCTCTGAAGAATGCAATCTGAAATGTTGTTTGCTCTTTTATCTACTTTTTGAGGCAATTATTTGAGGTGAAATTAGCTGGAATGATAAATAAAATAAAAGAAAGATAAGGAAAAATAACCTAAATGGGGATTTTTGTAAATCATAAATTAAAACGGGCGGAGAAAATGCTATCTATATATTAAATAAAAAATACATCATTATATATATATATGTATAATAAAGATAAAAAAAAAAAAAAAATATATATATATATATATATATTTTTTTTTTTTTTATAATGGCAATAGTATCCTGGTAGGTATCTGTTATAAATAATAGTACAACATTTGCACTGAAATGGTACAGAAAATTTGCACAGTACAAAAACATGAATAACTTTTCCATTTTGTCAGCAGTTGCTTTATACATCACATCTTTTTGAACCTTTTGTTTATAACCATGTAGATACACTTATAGATAGTGTGAAGTCCACTGACAGCTGCCTGTCTCAAATACTGCTCCCAGACATACTCCATAGTGAGAAAAAAAAAAAAAGGAATATTAAAATAACATTCTGTTCCAGCTGTGAACAAGTCCTGCACTGGTTGCTGCAAAGATATTGCTTGAATATTGTAGAGCGAAGTCTAGTCAGAGTTTTATCTCACCCAAACACTGAATTATGAAACATGCATAGAAGCCCCATGCAAAAAATATTTTGATGAGCACAGTTTTCTTTTCAGGTTGTGATGTTTAGAACATAGCCATGAACTATGATTTGCACGTTGCTGCTGCTATTTGCCAGCAGGTTGTATTAGGAGGAGGGACATTCATAATCTACTGAGCAAACATTTGTATTCGCCCTGCATGCAAGATGACTCCACAGATTTATTTATTAATTTTTCTTTGTCCTGGACGGAAAAGGCTGAATATTGCTTATGCAAAATTCATTTTAAATGGGTCATTATTTTACTCTATATGCACTCATGTTTTTTATTGTTGTTTTAATGATTAGATACAAATGCACATTATAAATTTAGAAATAAGTTTACATAGCCAGCATCTTGCAGAATCAGCAAAATGTTTATGCCAATTATTTTACCAAAATAAAAGGGATCACACAAAATGCATGATATTGTTTATTTAGTACCGACCCTGAACAAGATGTTTCACATAATTTATTTATTTATTTATTTATTTTTAAATATACTGTTGTCCAAGAGAACTGAATTTATATTAATGTAAATGTAAATTCACCCCCAGATCTTAATGCATTGGGTTTTTTTTTTTACCTTCTGGAGCATCATTAAGCAGTTGAACCTTCTGTCATAGTTGGATATGAGTCCCTGAGTTTTCCTCAGTGTGAAAAGATGGATCTGAAAATCATACAGTATTTTGTTGGAAAGGGTTCAAAGCCAACTTTAGCCAATGCAGTAAACTAAGCATAAAAAAATATATGTCATTCAGATACATTTACGCATATTTATGTTTTACTAGGGACCTCAAGTATTTATGTATTTTTTCTTTCTGAAGAACAGCAGAGTTTAAATGAACTATTATTGTCTGCTCTAAGAGCTCAATGTAAATGCCCACTGCTATGATTGGTTAACATCTCTGCACATGAAATGAACATAAGTGTCAGTGTTTATGTTTAGTTTTCTAGTGGGTAGATCCCCTCAATAATTTGACTTTTATAGCATTTTTACAACAGCTGATGAACTGATGGTAAAAGAAGCAAAATAATCAACCTTAAGTGCAAACCTAAAGTCATGTTAAGTTCTGTGTCTGTAATATCAACCTGATCTCACGGCAATTCGTGCATATTTTACGAGGTGGCTAATTCGTACGAACCTCACTTGTACGAATTCATGTGATTTATTCTAAATCGTACGTATTTTACGAGATGCCAATTAGTATGAATTTGTACGAATTACCTAAAGTGAACCCCGCCCCTAAACCTACTCATCACGGGGTTTTAGACAAATCGTATGAGTGAGGTCATATGAATTAGTACAAATTGGCACAAATTTGGCACCTCGTACGAATACGTACGAATTGGTCGTGAGACTGTGTTGGTAATAAACGTAGCCAACCTGATCTCACGGCAACTCGTACATATTTTACAAATTCATTTCTTTTAAATCGCACGTATTATACGAGTTGCCAATTCGTATGACTGACCTAAACCTTACCCGCCCCTAAACTTACCCGGTTTAAGACAAATCGTACAAAATCGCACAAATGAGGACGTACGAATCGATGGTGAGACTGTGTTATCTGACATGGTGACAGAAAACTTGCTGTACTCCAAAGGAGCACAGAAAGAAGCCTACTGTAGTTATGTTTTGCATAGTGAAGTGCATCATTCAAGCGGCCTATACACGACCAGGCACTTTTCATCTTTTATTTAAGCCTGATGCCGTCAGTGTGAAACAGTACACTGAAAGTGCTTGTTATCCAGCAGGGAATGGCCTAAAACACAAGACATTTATTTGTCGTAATGCTTATCCCTCATGCTGCCAGATTCATGTCTACTTTGCTATTTCACTCTCAGCCCGACATCAGCCAGTAGCTCAACTGACTAGTCCACTTCCAGGCATCTTCAGGCCTTGATTTTTAATCTATTTTCAGCTGAAAAAAAAGTAACCCACTATTGGCCATCAGTTCAGTTTGTGTCCACCATAATGGAATTGCAATGACCAGTGATGCTAATGAGGTCCAAGGCTTCGACCTGCTGGTAGTCTGACTTCTCAATAAGGACAAAAAACTTGTGTGATTCCTCTGTAAATCAGCAGCATCTACTTTGACTACACCAGCACTTCTCAACTCATTAACTGTATCTAAAATAAACAACCAACAAACAAAAAAGAGAAATCAAAGAAACTGTGATAAAAAAACAAAACAGCCCACCTGCTGTTGGGATCATACAGTATCTAGTATTTGCAACTTTAAAGGCTTCAAGAAGTCAATAAGCATCTTGAAGTGTTGAGAACTCCGTGTATTACATCAAAAAGCGAACCTAAAAGATTTGTTTAAAAATTTAATGAGCACAATTTGTGCAGAACGGTTTATTCATAAAGTTTACTTGAATACACTAAATGAATTAGATTAGTTCCAAAACAAGGACAGCTATCGATCACATTGACTGTAACATATAGCACGCAACATCAAAGTGTAAAGCTAACAAGGCTGAACAAAGCATGATTGCAGTATTTATTCATCTTTGTTAGCTCACAGTGCATAAACTAACATGCATGTGATTTTGATAATGCATTAGTAAATGCTAAAATTAGCCTTAACTAAGGTTAATTAATTTAGCTCTAATTTAACTAATGTTAGCAACAAACTTAGCAGGGGTGTGACGAGACACTTATCCTACGAGACACTGGGTTCACGGGACTAGACCAGATTTGTAAACTTTTTCAAATAAATCCTCAATGATGAAAATATATTGGGAAAATGTTATTTTATTCAACAGAAACATTTAAAAAATGTGATCAACTTTTTGAAATTAAACTATTACATTTTAATTACATGCAGTAATAAACATGTGAACACTGCAAAATATTTTGCCACAAACTGACAGGCAAGTAATTAACAAAAAATAACAAAAGAAAAACTGCCTGCAGGAAACGCCACGCCAGCTTGAAGGGAAAAGTATACTTCCGTCATCGGCATTACGTTATTTTCGTCATCATGAGGGCTCGCGGACAGCCACGCACCCTGTCCGCTTGCAGGCCATTTTTAGAGACCACACGGACCGTCCGCGTACAACTGTGTATGCACAAGAAGAATGCTGCAAGAGTGCAAGTCAATTGGTGACACTGCGCATGTCTCGAGCTCGTCCGTCCGCACTAATCTGCGATTGAGTTTACTTTGAAAGCTGTGCGGCTGTGCGCGATACTGAATGGAACGCAGAAAGTGAAGTATACCCGGGCTTAAGTCTGTCTACACTGGACGCAATAAAGCGACCATTGAAAACCCTTTGGAATTTGTGTCAGCACGTCATAAATAGAACGTGGCAGCAGTTTCCTGTCGGAGATTTGTTGTGCCTCAACATACGACTATCGTGAGGATATGCAACACAGTCTCACGAGCAATTCGTACATTTTCATACGAGGTGCCAAATTTGTGCCAGGTCGTACTAGTTCGTACGACCTCACTCGTACGATTTGTCTAAAACCCTGTGATGGGTAGGTTTAGGGGCGGGGTTATGTTTAGGTTATTCGTAGAAATTCATACAAATTGGCATCTCGTAAAATACGTACGACTTAGAATAAATCGTATGAATTCGTACGAGTGAGGTCGTACAAATTAGTACGAATTAGCCACCTCGTAAAATACGTACCACTAGATCTTGTGACACCCCTAGTACTTAGTGTTTTGTTTTTGTTGCTCCTGTGAATTTTTGAACCTTCGTTTAGCAGCAACTTTGTCAACTTGAGGTAACCTAAACCCATCGATCTGCTTCAGAGGACATGTGATAACTCCCCGAAGGTGTATAGGTTAGCTTTATGGCAGTAGTGGTATGGTAGTAAAAAAAAAAGTTACAAACATTTAGGATGGTTTGATGGTAAGCAGTTTATGGCGTAATTTTCATTTTTGGATGAACTATTCTTTTGATTAAGCAACTAAATAATTACCACACTGAAACCTAACTAGTAATGCCCTAGCAACTGCAAAGTAACATTGTTCATTCATGTCGAGGACATGGATAATGCATGGATAAGTATGCTTTAATTCATGCTTTTATTCATTTAATTAAATAATCCTGAACAACAACAGCCTTATTTTAAATAGTGATATTTTACAATATTATTTTATTATTTTGTGCTTTATTTTGCATTTCTTCATGCTCACTAATAATAATAATAATAATTCAAGAACAACTACAATGTTCTAAACAATGCAAAAGTATAGTTAAATCTATTATAGTGGAATCAAATTATGTACAGTATATACATATATATATATATATATATATATATATATATATATAAAACATGATTTCATGAAGACTTTAAATTGGCAAGTAGCACACTGAGTTTAACATGATATGTTGAAGTAGAAAGGCTCACTTCATTGATCACGTTAATAATAGTTTTATTTACAACTTCGGTTTATTATTATTTTTTTTTCCTCTTATTTTTTTTCTATAGCTTTTCTAACTTGACTCATCTTCTGAAATTGTCTGTCAGATGCTGGTATACAGCCCAGATCCGTTTCAAATGCTTGCAGTCTGTACTTTACAGAGCTCCAGATTGGCCAATCTTGATAAAATCAAGACGGAGAATGTGACAGCTGCAGAAGAATTGATCCGGCAGCACAGTCAGCTACTTAGCCGTGACTGCATCAGCCGGTCGTTCCTGGCAGTAAATTAAGGGGTGGAAACTGTTTCCCTTCTCGTGAGAGATCTGCTAAACGCTCTCATGCGTGGCTCTATGTTGGCTGATAGATTTAAAGGCACCCACAAAAGCATCAGAGTACCAACAAAATTTACGATGCTAAAAGATGAAAATGAGACAGAGAGAGAAAGAGAGCCAGAGGTCTTGTTACGTCTTTCAGTCAGTGAAATTGGAGCGATAAAGGCCTGGAGTAAGAAAGTTCATTATATACTTGAATGTGATTACACGGGGAAATCATTTAAAGGTCATTCTGTACAGAGGCGCAGCAGAGAACAGGTCGCAACTTGAGTGGCAGTCATCCACAAACAATTTACATTCATGCATATAATTCTACTGCTCTATTAAACACCACGCCGATCCTGATTTCGGAACATGATTTCAAAATGGATAATGGATGCTGCGTTTAGCACCTCTTGTTCTGTTGTTCCTGCTTTGCTGTAGAGCCAAATATCAGACTGTTTTGTGCTCACAGGAGTCGATAAGTCATCGCACCTAATGAGGGCCCTCAATTGTATCGTTCATTAATAACATAATTAAGCGGAACGGCTAATATCGTGTTAATGGCTTTGTGAGGACTTGGTATTTGGATTTTTATTACAGTGCATGACTGACGCAAATGTCGGGAGAAGATATTTCCAGATTGATTTTCCAAGGATGTATAGTCTGTTGTAACTGACGTCAATTTGAAATCGAAATAAACTATGTACAGTTCTTTCTCAATACGCATGCATTCTAATATTACACGGTTATTTTTTGTAGGTTATTTCAATGTAGGTAAAAAAAAAAGAAAAAAAAAAAAATATATATATATATTTATATATTAGGGGTGGGGATAGATTAATTTTTTTAATGTAGATTAATCTATAT
>JAUMHQ010000044.1:16506322-16518293 GCA_032361165.1 Enteromius paludinosus | reverse complement strand
ATTAACGGCGATAATTTTTTTATCGCGCGATAAGAGTCTGCGTTAACGCCGATAACGGCCCACCACTAATATATATACAATATTAGACACATACAAATGTAAATTGCTACCATTATATTAATTAAAATCAATTTCTTAACTGTATAAATAGGTCTGCTGTGATAAGGTCATGGACAGCAAGCAATAAATAAATAAATAAATAAGCAAAAGTGCTAAATGCTAGAAATAGTATACAATTTAATAAAAACAAACAAAAACAAAATAAGTAACAAACCAATTGACTATGCATACCAACAAACAAGCATGCAAACAATAACAAAATAAATTTTGTTGCTAACAGCGATAATAAAAAAAAATATATAAAAGAAACATAAAAATAAATAAAAAGTCTTTATTTCTGTTGACGATCAAAGCCCAATCAAATGTTATTTTGGTGCAAATTCATCTTTCAATCAATAGATGCTACTAAATTGAAATTACACATTTGACAGGTTGCATGACATGCACTCATCCTCAAATAATATTAATTAACTTCACTTCAAGTTCGCTTCAAGGAAAATGAAAATAAATAAAAAAGTATTAGTCACTGAGCTGATGTGTTAGGGTCTTAATAAGGCTAATATTGGTCATTATTCACACAAAAAAAAAAAATAAAATAATGTGCATAGCAAATAAAATAATTCCATGCTTTTTTTAATGCACGTAAAATGGTTTGCAATTTTTTTTTGAAGATGGCTCCGTGATCATGCATCTGCTGCCTGGTGTGAAATGGCATCTGAAGGCACTCACAGACAGTTCTCTTGCCAGCAGCTTTGTAATAATCCTAATAATGCAACAATCCTGGAAACAATATTTAAATGCTTTTGTAATGAACTTGTGAAATAATGACTAAACGTCAGTGGTTGGGATGCATCATTTTTCCATGCCTGTCCAATGACACTGGTCTTCTTATCACTGCACAACTGCTTTATGGACCTTGATTGATCTTTACAGTGCTTCAGTGGAGCAATATACTGAAATCACATGTGATTACCTCAAACCAAAGAACACATAATAAGTACATTTACAAAAATAAGTGTTTAGGTTCAGGCAAAATAAATCTAGGGTGTTGTTTATTATGGCTATCAAAGCATGGCAGTGCAGTTGCAAAAATACTGAGTAGTTTTTACTATAGCAGATACTTACTTGCCCAAAATGATATTGTGGCCCAATGTTTTGAAATCTATATTTATTCTCTGCCATGTGACTAAAGTAACAGCACACTTCTCTTCAACAAAACCAGGTTTCATCCATGCCATTAACACAATTAATGTGCATTAGCACAAATGCTCTCACACAAAAAAATGGGGTGTGAATCCGCTTTTATTTTTTTTCCATTCCATGTTAAGTTGTTTGTCTGAAGATTCATCCTTACTTGAAGACACGGCTGTAAAAGCATGTCTCAAGTATGTTATTTTCAGATCAATAAATGATTGGCTGGTGTTTCCACTCAAACGTGTGTTTTGAGATTGCACACTTTCTTGCTGCAGAGCTTCCATGGCAACAAAAACGCTCTGTCTGTGGACATGTCTACCAATTATTTACACAATCGCAGTTTTGTACATATTTAGCACACTTTAAAATGAATACCCGGTAAGACGAGATAAATATGTGCTCATTTTCTTTCAAAACAAATGAGAATGAATTTAGCAACGTTTCATTAGGCTGGTTGTTGTTCCTATCATAGCAGAGCATAACATTCATTTCTGGTAAATACCGGTAAAAGGGTTAATAGCATTCTGGGTTTGAAAATATGTAACGCTTACACTAACTAATATCGTTAACTAGGATATTGTAGTCTATATGGCATTTTCACTTATTTCATCAACTCCTACCTGACAAAAAATAAATAAAAATAAAAGAAAGAAAGAAATAATATACTGTTTTCCACTCTCTTTGGAGTCCTCTGGCTGTATCACCAAATCCAATGTCACTGCATTTTGAGGCAAGAATAATTTTTTTTTTTAAATATAAGATTAGATAACACATTCATTTTAGTGTAGCAGTTAAAACATGTTTCCTCGTAAATATAACAACGCCACTGTTTTGCTCTTCATAGATCGTATAAAATGTTCAAAAAGGAACCTCCCGGGCCTCTTTTTTCCACCCATGTCCTCTTGACAAACTCGGCAACCAGTCAGACACTAGAAATCCGACAGGTGCCCCTTGTCATCCTGTCTTCCACCATCTAGTCTGAAGCACATTGAAGGAACTCTAGAAGCTGTCATCTGCCCTTTAACAGCACACACTTTTTAACTAAAGTGTCAAAAATTGTCAAGCAAAGTGTGAAGCAACAACATCTGGTTGGCACAGAGTGAATCCGTTAAAGCAGCAGTGGAGGTCAAACACAAAGATTTTATCACAGGTAGGTATGATTTCACGTCCGGCAAAAAATATGGATATACATATACAATTAATTTGTGTTTATTAATATACAAATTATTCTTAGCAATGCCATATTCAATTTAAATAAACAGTCTTCTTTTGAACTTGTATTATTTTGCATTTATTGAATAATAATAATAATCCTGACAAAAATATAATTCTATTTATATTCATTTGAATAACTTTTTTTGTACTAACATTTTACAATATTGATTTTCTTTCTTTTTTTTAAATCTCTTTCCATCCTTTGTAGCCTAGTTTTTTTTGTTTTTTTTGTTTTATTAATTTTTTGCAGCTTGTTGACATTTATACGAACTCAAAACCTCATCTCCTGAGCCACTATAAACGAAAAAAAAAAGATGTTTCTGACAAGTGTCTATATGAAAAATAACATCACACAGGTAACTGTTTCTAAACGAACTAAACTCATTGTGATCTTAACAAAAAGCAGCAGACCACTGAACCATACTGTCTTATCAAAGAAGACATCAAGCCATGACAGTGAGAGGATTAAAATGAAAACAGAGTGAGCTAAACATCTTAGATTATTTAATAGATTCACTGACATCAGAGAGAATCAGTAATGTCAGTTTGAACGGGGGGAGATGGAGCTACGGAGTAATTGGTCTGCAGGCAACATTACAGGCCTCCGAATGCACATTTTAAGCAAGCCGGCTTCAGGTGAATATATAAAAGAAAAATGACACTGTAATAGGATGAGAAGACCTGATTGGCAGGGATATGAGAATGAACTGTCAGTGATGGAAGAATCGCATCTCAAGAAGCAAATCCATTTATTTACAGCACCCCTGAGGACTAACACTATTTGCCTGTCTGGCATCTTCTTTTGAACTAATGCGCAGACTGTAATTTCATATTCTGCTTTTGCTCGGCTCTGCCGTTTAATTAATGGCTGGTGTCACATAAAACATACGTTCTTCTTTCACATCTTTTTTTTAAAGATGAGCTGGAGTTTGGAGTATAATGATATATGTTGTCAGTTTGCATTTTCTTTACTGCCACATTGGCCTCTTTGTTATATGCATAATCTTGCTGTATTCATTCTTGACTGTAGAGGATTAGTTGTATCTGTTTACTCTAGACAAGTGGAGTACATTGAGTGGCGTGACCAAAATATTACTTGAGTCATTTTATATTTAAATATATTCATTTAGCGGATACTTTTATCTGAAGCGACTTACAAATAAGGAGTGCAACAAAGCGAATTTTCTCAAGAAACATGATAAGTACTGTAATATGGTCAAACAGAGATTTAAAAGTAAATTTAATTACAGATTTACATGTACAAAGTAGCAATCTAGAGTAGCAATATGGTTAAGCACAATATGGTCTTGGAAAAAAAAAAAAGTTTTATTTATCATAAGCTGAAATAGAGTAAAGCTTTCTGATTTTTGGAGACTCTATATATGGTTGAGTCAGTGAAAATACAATATTTTAAGAAACTGAACATCAGTAAGATTGCATGTATTGTAGTACATTTACATATCAAAGAGCTTTTATATGCTCTTCAAGGCCCATGAAACAGAGAGTACATTACACCCACACATGAGATGCACTTTAACTTTTGGTGTGCATAATTAAGGCCAAGACTGAAAACACATGCTTAATGCACATGCCATTTCCTGAAGTAGCATGACCTTCTGACAGTGCTAATTGTGCAGCACCTAGAGCCGCTGGCCTCTTCCTCTTTAACATTACTTTAAAGAATTGTGTGTTCACGGTTTGACAGCATTGACTGATGTTTATCACTACAGTAAAATCGTGATCTATTGTTTCTATAGGCAAAGCTAGAGAACAAATGCCAATAGTGGTAGTTATGGCAACACATAACATAAGTGCGTGCAAAGCTGGGTTATTATAATAACCTAAAACTAAATCATTACATAAATGCACGGTTGAATGAATAAATATTATTTTATTTCATTACTTGATTCATTGAAAATGAAGTCTTGTTATCATAAGTGTTTCTGTTCAAATTAATAAATTAATTCGCTTCAAGGATATATTTTTTTTATATAATTTACCAGGATAAGATGTTAAAAACAAGGTTTGCTTCTGAACAACTACCTAAAGTATTGAGCCTTAAAATGCATTCTAGTCTAAGCCAGTCTTTTTTAACAGGCTGAAGTTGACAAAAATACAACTTCTCTCTCTCTCTCTCCCTCTTTCCATCCTGTACACTGTGTGCAACTTCAATATGTCTGTCTTTTTGAATGGCCAGATAAAGGTCAGAAGCAATGGAGGTCTCTTGTAGTGTCCTGAAAATCCTTTAAAATTCATATATTCATAACACGAAACTGCACACAAACAACTTATTTGTTAGGATTCAGATCTTCAGTTTGAAGTTTGTGGAGCCACTCATGAGAAATAATAATATCTGCTTTTATTTCGGATCGGTGGCGAGCAGGTTCTGGTGCGGGCGCTGCTGTTTCATTTATATTAATGTTGTTATATGGTGGGTTAATGTCGTGGTGTTGTTGGCAAGCAGAATTTATTGCTAAAACAAGCATCAGTATCCCGGTTCCTCATACAAAGGCTTAGGGGTTTGTTTTTAAACCTCCATATTTGGCACAGAATTAGTCTTACACATTTGTAATTGCAGCCACTCAGGGGCAACACCTTAGCAACCACATATCAACACCCTAGCAACCAACAAATACATTCTAGTACATGTCACAATTGATTACAAAGAAACTGTTAATAATACATTATTAAAACTGAATATTTATATAAGACAAATATTTGTTTCATTTACAAATTTGAAATAACGCACAATTGTATTGTTCATTGCAGCAGTGAGTTTGCTTGCATTAAAAACAATTTCAGAGAAAACCAGACAGCTTTATAAAAGGTTGTGGTGTTAAGGAAGGATTTCAAGATTTAAAATTCCTCCCAGACAGCCAGCAGCTCAGAAGAATGCATTTAATGCAAGTTATACCTTAATAAAATGCAGTAATAAATCCCCCGGCTCTGGATGTCGAAAAACAACCTGAACCAGAACTGCGAGGGAATTATTTGAGCGCTCGGCTTTGCAAGTGTCTTTGAGAGTCTCACTTGGGATGCTGTCAGAACCAAACACCTTTCTGCCCTTAGAAAGTCAAGTGCATCATCCAAAAAAGTGTCAACATCCCAAATCCTCCTAACAATCCCCCTGCGATTTTCAAGGGAAAGTCCCTAAACCTCACCACACTGCCAGCACACGACACTTTTATCCTGCACCGCCAAAAATGTCACTCCGGTGCCATATGCGATGCGTTTTGGAGGATCCCATTAGTTTACCCAAGGCTAAACTTTTAGGAAAGGAAGGAAAGAATGCATGCATATCCAAATTCAGTCAGGTGGCGGATTAAAACATTACGCGTTTCAACATATTACAGAAGCACATCCATAAAATGTTGCAGAATTGGGTTTTTCTAAATAATTACACCAAACTGGTAAAACTGGTAGAGTATCACAGGTTCCAAAAACAACAAACAAACAAAACATATATATACTGTGTATATATATATATATATATATTTACACACACATATATGAAAGCCTGTTTACAAAATATAATGCAATTATGTTATGAAAAAAACAATTTATAAATTGTGAATATATGTATACTTGAACTTTTTTCTGTCACAGAAAACACAAAATATTTGTATTTATTTTATCTGAATTTTCTCTCACAGAGTTTAACACTGTTTTTTTTTTTTTGTTTTGTTTTTTTATTTGTGTGTGTGTGTGTGTTTATTGAATTAAATAATTTATAAAAAAAAAATGGCAACAAATATGTTTGGCAAATAGCGATATAGCGTAAAAAAAGAAAAATAATAAATAAATAAATAAATAAAATCAAAAAAGCCAAAATCACAGATTCATGGAAGTAATCATGTTTCTCATGCATTTGCTTTATTCTCTTTATTGCTCTTTTCGTGGACCTTTTTTTATCTAGCTGGCCTTATTAAAGTGGATTTACAATATGGTGGCAAATCATATTTTGCCAGGAATACAAATGTCACTTTGGCCATTCAAATCTTTTCATGACTGATAAAGTTTCATTTATTGCTGTAGGTACTTAATCTGGTGGCTGATTGGGAACATCTGCTTGATAAATGACTTGCATAAAATTAACTGTGAAGAAACACACCGATAAACGCGGTAGGGAGGTGACTGCTCGAAAGGGAACCATTCTTTCCCACTAAATACAGTATTTGCTCAAGACCTGAAGAAACAGTTCGCAGTAAAAGTAATGTCAAAGAAAACAAAAGTAAAAGTCAAGTGAATACATTAGCATGTAAAGTGTGTTTACCACACGTGTTTTGTGTAGTTCCCTGTAAGACATGTAAAGTTCAGATGAAGTGACCCTTGACCATTTCATCTCAGACAGAGAAATATGATCATTTTAATCCATTTGAATATAGCCAAAAATTTTACCCTCATGCCACCCAATATGTAGATGAGTTGGTTTCTTCATCAGATTTGGATCCCTTGTTCAGCAATAGATGCACTGCAGTAAATGGGTGCCTTCAGAATGAGAATCCGAACAACTGATTCAAACGACAGCACTCCAGAACCTTCATTTAACATCTTGGGAAAAGAATAAATCTTCATAAAAAAAGGTATTCTTCACAACATATAGACAACATAAGCAATACTGACATTCATTTCTTTGTCAAAGTGACGCTTATGAAGTGCACCAACTACAGAGTTCAAACAAATGTAATAAATGCTCAGTATGAACCAAATGATCTTTCAAAACAGTTCCACCCTCACAGCAAGAGAGGAAGACGGTGGATAATTGCACAGCGGACGCACCATTGTGGCCTGAATCAAACAATGTTTGGACAGTATAAATATTAACACCCACATCAAAGCCATCCAGTTAAGTGACACGCACAAGCGGGCTGAACGAGATTAAACCATGCCCCTCAAAAGAGCACAAGCGACTGACAGCCAGTTTGCGCTGCTTTTACATCAAGACCCTCATTCCAAGTCAAACATGAATTTTATGATTAAAAGAATCACCATCAGAGCATTAGCTCTGCGAGCCAAGGACTGACATTACATTGCAATATAACAGCAATTTGCACAATGCATTTTAAAAGGATACGTGAAGGAGAGATCTATTACGAGAATAGAAGCACAGCACAATAATGTGCCCGTCTTGCTGTGGGCTTTATCTCTTGTTTACCCCCCAAGCGACCAAAATGGAGGCTAAAGTTAACTTGCTGAAGACCTTTGGCACAGTTGCGTTGTGTTCTGGCAGGCATAATTAACACTTGGTTGCACACTAACGCTCACAAACAGATGTTGTCAGCCATGTCAAGGATATTCAAGCTAATTCCCTCTCACATATGAGCCTTCTGCAATGCTCCGTATGACAATGGGACGTAATTGTGGTGTGACCGGATACCCACAACCTTTCACTTCAATTCGTCACGTTGATTTATCCATCTGCTGGGCTGTTGCCTTTTGCAGTCGAACCGCTGGGAAATAAAATCAGAGTATTTTTGCAGGATACAAAAAAAAAAAACAAGTTTGTATAGAAATGTACATATTTTACCACTATTGTTTTCATCATTGATAAATAATGTAACGTAAGATACGATTCTTGAGCAATAGTTATTAGTATCAGAATGACACTGAAGACTGGAGTAATGATGCTAAAACATTCTGCTTTATTTGAATAGTAATAATACTTCACAATACTTGTGAGGTACAATAAGAGGTACAAAGATTGCCTACATAATCACGAACATCTATCACTAACCTACTGTACAAGCAGCGGAGACTCCTGCCAGATGGTTGATGTTCTAAAAGGGCAACAAACATCATTTGGATGGATCTCTTTGATGGGAGATGTGAGACTGAAAGTGAGTGCCTGCAAGGTCAGCTAGGCGATTGTGTTGGTGGAAATTTGATTTGCAGATAAATCAAGTATTGATTTTGGCTAGGGAGCAGAACTCTTGTTAAATGTGTAGACTTACCGAAAGGCTGATACTGATTTACTAAGAATTCAGACATGTGCCAGCTATGTGTAGAGATGTTTAACATATTGCTAGGGAATTTGTTTTAGAGGTTTTAAAAAGCTATTTTCCATAGCTTTAACTGCCAAACTTCCAAAAACATCCACACAAGTCACCTTCCATCACATTGTTGTTGAAAGCGTGAACGCTGCTTATATGTTAGGGCTTGTAATGTTAAATTTTGCTATTTTCTTCACAAATGACAATGATTGCTCGTGATTAAGATGCAGCTAGTTCCATACACAGGGGTGTACTGGCCTTTCGTCAGCCTGGGGTGCGTTTCCCGAACAACGATGTAGCTCGCTGATAAACCACTATAGTACGATGCATTGTTTTGGAAACGAACTATCTACACACAACTGTTTCCCGAACACGGTCATTTAAACCACGTTAGTTCAACAACATAGGGCCATTGTTAAACACGTCACACGCATGTCGTGAAGACATACCTTCTGCTATTAAACTGATTAGAGATCTCCAAGATGCTGCTGTATTGAACATGACACATATTGAATAATTTATTATTTTTGTTCACTGTCATTTTGCTTTATTGTATCTTTGAATCATCGCGGGTTGCCTTTTATGTCATAGTCCGAGGTTCCCTTAGCCTTTTTGCGCATACTTTTCAAAAACAGCGTTTAGAATGGACGTGCAAAAATACACAATTAAATCGCTTTTTATATTTAGATAGAATGGAAGATAAAGATAGTAATGCATGTTAGTTTGCTTGTGCCCAAGAGCATATTTATTAAAGCCCATATATCTTACTAACAAGAAACTATGCTTCTAACCACAGGTCCAAAGCTGTAGTTCAAACCACGTACGTTTGTGATGTTGACTGCAAATGTTCGTTTGAACTATGCTTTCGGGAAACGCCGAATAGTTGAACCATGCTGGTAACAACGGAACTTGCGATCATAGTAGGCTAACAATGCCTTTGGGAAACGCACCTCTGGCCGGTTCACCGAAGAAAAAGTGTCAAATGAAGTCATGTTGGTGGTTGACAAAAGAGGGTGCTAATGCAATCTGTTTTTGCTTATAATAAACCGAAAAACCCCCCACAAAGGATAGAGGGTTACTGATGAAAAACGAAAAAAAAAAAGAAAAGAAAAGAAAAGCAAAGAGTTACATCAGGTTACCTTTGGCCGCCTTTCTTACTATTCATGTAGCCTGTATATTACTATAGTAAAATCTAGAGTAAAATCCCATATTCCAAGTGTCCACTGCTCTGTGACCATTCTCAAAATTACATTAGGGTTTCAGCGCTACGAGCTTAAACCCCTAAATGTATGAAAAACGTCACCTGCAGTACTTAAACAACTGTTTTCACATTACTTTGTATTTTAAGAAAAAAAGAAAGAAAGAAAAAGCAAGCAGGCAAGCTTTTTTGATTATAATAATGGAAACACGCATGTATAAACAAACAAACAAATAAATACATAAAGTATTTAAACATCCATTCAAACTCTGTAGAAATGTCTTGAAGGAGGGCGTGAGTGATACTATGCGTATAAACTAATATTGTAAGTGAAGCTGTGGCACAGAGCCAGCTAATCTCCCGCTACAGTCAAAGCTTTACCTACAACCTCCCGGCCCATGAAAGCTCAAGAGACGCAGCAGCTACTTATGTTATATTTGCAAATAATCACCTTCATTTAAAGGTTCAGGATGACTCTCCATGTACAAGCTTGTTATTGACTACAGACTGAAAGACCTCTACTTACAACTGTTAGTTAGTTAAAGGGTTAGTTCATCCAAAAAAATAAAAAATAGGTTGTGTTTTACTCGCCTCCGAAGCATCCTACTGTAGGACTGTGACTTTCTTCTTTTAGGCTTTGTTCACAGGTCTTAATGCTCAGATTGTTGTTTTTGTTTGTTTTGTGTGCTGTTGTGAGTCACATCTGGGCAAAAAAGTTGGATTTGGGCCATTTCAGCCTTCAGTGTGATCTAAGCCTTAGACTACTGATCTCAAACTGAATTCCTGGAAGGCCACAGCTCTGCACAGTTTAGCTCTGACCAGCTCCGAATCACACCTGCTTGAAAGTTTCTAGTGATCCTGAAGCCCTTAAATAGCTGGATCCGGTGTGTTTGATTAGGGTTGGAGCAAAGCTGTGCAGAGTCGTGCCCCTCCAGAAATTGAGTTTGAGAGCAATGTTTTAGTCAGAGTTCTATTACAAACTGTCCTGGCACTTCTTAGCTCTATCATTGCAGTGGGTGGGTGTTTCCCTTTAACAGTCCAAAACATGTTAAATAAAGTCTGCGCAAACATAATAAAAACTAATCATGCAACCAGGGCCGCTGCTGTCCAAATGGGTGGCCTAAGCAGAATAGTATTGTTGTGCCCCCTCCCTCAAAAAACAACAACAACAGCAACAAAAACACCTACTAGACTATAAGGGGTCAAAACATAACTTTCTATAAATATAAAAGTAAATAAATTAATTTAAATTACATTGTATTATTTATAAATTACAATTGTAGCCCTAGAAAGAAACTATATGATTTTATTAATACAGTGTGATTGATTTTTATGGTCTTAAGCATTCAGAAATCACACTAAATAAACGTCCACATTTTTGTTGAAGAAATTAAATAGGCTGTAGGATTTCTATTACAAAAAAGGTGGCCAAATAAAAAAAAAATAATTATAATACATTAAGTGGATAATTAAATAAAATCTTTGGTCAATATTAAACAAAGATTGGATCGTCGATTATCAGACCTTTGGTGCCCTTTGCAGGCATTTTATTACATTATGTATTTTTACAGTGCCATTGAATGAAACCATAATTAAACCATAAAGCATATTGCCTCGTTGTTTTTATATAATACATTTTACGTCATGGAAACTGCAATGTTAAGTCAGATGCGTTGTTGGTGGTGGTGAAATCACCGACAATAAAACACATTAGCCTGCTCACATCAGTCAAACATGTTTCACAGGATTATAAACGTATTACCTGAAATTGAAGCACCGGCTTCATCTCGTTTTTCTTCCCCTTTCTCTGCGTTGGGTTGTGCTGATGTCTTTTCCCTGATATATAGCCTAGTTGTCCATCAATTATGATCATTTTTATTCAATCGCAAACATAGGTGAGAGCACGCTTTTTTAAATAATTAGCCTATATTTAATGTTTTATGTTTATATCTGGTTTAGTTTGTTCTGTTTATGTATAAATTTTTAATAATATAGAACGAAAGTATTGCTAACATCATCCGAAAGGACTGCTTTCACTTGCCATGGTCAGCAGAAGTCAGAAAAAAGTGTTTATTATGTTTGTAGGACATTTATTGGATGTTTTACTGTGGATGCGTGTACTTTATTTAATGTCTTCTGAACAGTAACAGCAAACACCTGGTTAGTCCCATGGAAAGGCTTGTGTCACGTAGAGCCCGTAGTGGAGTGATGCCGGTGCCTCTCAGAACGGCAAGGACCAGAGGAAACAAGAGCTGATCGTACGATCTTTTTTAATGAAATCCAGGACACGAAAACAAAAGACTGACGAGGCAGC
>JAUMHQ010000044.1:16441386-16452519 GCA_032361165.1 Enteromius paludinosus | reverse complement strand
TATATATAATAAAAAGCTTTAGTAAAATGAGAAACATCTGTAGCAGTGAATTCTCTAAATGCAGACTTTCACTGTAACTGCAACAGTATTTAAGTTGGACATTTCAGGCAGGCATATACTTTTGATCATTGCCATAGATCATTCGCCGCTACACTAATATAAAAAACAAATGTACACAATGATCTGATTTTTAGACATAATGCATATAATAGGTCACTGGAGCAACAGCATGACAATATCTATCACTTAAACAGATGAGAAACGTGGATGAGGATTCATCAGGCCATGTGTACAGCCCTCAGTTCCCATGGGAACACATAAGGTTTGTCTGAAACCAAGCTTGAGTCTCTGATGTCTGAAGCAATAATGTAAATATAACGAGACAGAAGCGATAAAGAAAGTAGAAAGAGTCAGTGCTGAGGAGGTCAGTGTGACCTCATTGTCTCTGAAACAGCATCTCAGCCTGATCCATCTAACTTCACCCACTACGCTTTATCACATCTGAGAAATTCAGGCCTCAGAGAGTTAAAAAGACATACTCAAGCACTAGAGTAAAAAATTCTACAGTCAGATCCATCAGATATAAGTAATAAGAGAATAATTCAGAAAGTAGAAAACAACATAGAGATATATGAGTGATCTCTGGAGAACAGACACACTAAAGCCTCAGCCTGAAAGATAACACATACTGATGGCTTTTACAAACCATCTCTCAAATTTGGAGAGTAACTCATGAGCTTAAGATATTCTGCTAGAAATGTAGGTTCCAGTCTGGCCATATCATATGATCTTTCTCCTCTTCTCTGGTTTTATTAAAATGTGGAAAAAAAAAAAAAAATGTACAGAAAAGATTAGAAACAGGATAAATGGGACAGAAAGTGGATAGTACAGAATAAAATCATGTTCTAACTATGTATATTGAAAAATATTGTAGCATGAAACATAAAACAGTTCCAAAGGTTTCTATTCACTCTTAGTGATGATGTTAAACAAGTTGCGGGAGATGCGCCGACGAATGATTCGCCATGAATGGCATCAGCCTATTTTCTACAAACTACAAACCTCCTCCTTAAATAAGCTCACTTCCTTTTTTTCCTTATCTCGTTTCGCATTCCCTCCTCCGCACCATCTCTCACCTAGTTTTGCGCCTTCCTGCTCCAGGGGGGCACGAGGGGTTTGAGCACGAGGGGTTCGAGCCGTATGCCAAGCTCAGCCCTCACTAGGTTTCAAAATACTAGGGCTCGGAGTCCACCGATCTCCCTGTTTGCCCACGGACAGCACGCCAAACACGCTAAAGGTATCATCATAAGAAAGCGTGAACTCTGGCTACCAAGGATGATACTATTTTATTAATACTACCGTAACTCAAAATGTCTTTAAGAAGAAAGGATGGAATCTAGCCCTTTGGTGTTTTTTGAGTGTGTTTGTGATTTTAAATTTGTGTAATTCCTTTTAATGAGCATGTGTTGGATTTCATAATGTGTGGAATTTCTGCTTACTTATTAGATATCTGCATGGCTAATGACTGGAGTCAAGGAATAGCTGAATACAGCAAGAACCTCACACACTTCAAGAGGAAAATATAAAATAAGACTTAAGGATGGAGTGAAGATCAAGGCCGTGTCTGAAAATGGGGCAACTTTCAAAAGTTTTGATGAAAGGCAGGTGATACCGTTCACCTTTTATATCCAGGCAGGATTCTGCCGTCCTACCAGTGTTTTTGGACAGATAATTGACAGATAATGATGTTTTGCCTGACCACACACCAGGCACATTCAGGTGTGTATATAGCTGTAAAGATCAAATGATTTTAAGTAATTTAGATTATTTGATTGTCTTTTTTTGCTGTTGAGGTTAGAAGTGACAACAAACTCATTATTGAGACACAAAAGTGCCTTTTGCATATCTTACACAAAAAAACAATCAAATGTGTTTGCTAAATAATAAGGATAATTACCCAGCTAGAAATTTAAGTTTCCTTTTAATTGAAAGGGCTTTATTGGACTGACAAAAATATTTGTTGCCAAAGCATAAACAATTTATTACAACAGATTGTGATCCACAAAGCCAAAATTAGCTTAAGTCGCTCTGAGCCAAATTATATTCTAGAAAAAAACATGACCATGCTTTACTTCTACTACAAAAACATAATTAATCAAAAACAAATGAATAATAACACAAATAAAATATATCCACAATGTAATAATATAATATAATTGCATAAATGATTAAAAACAGTACGCATGTATGTCCCGTCAATGCATACAGAAAGACAAATAAGAAACAATAATGGATTGATGTTTTTCACATATCAATAAAAGCTTTTATCGCGACTTCACTGATAGTCTCTTTTCGACAAAAACACATATGTAAAATATCTAAGTGAATGAATAATGCAAATGCTTTTATTATTTAACATTGATGCAGTAGATATTCCCTTTTAATAGGGAATGTCACTAAAAAAATAACAATGAAATACAAAATTATAAACCACAGCAATTTTGCTAATGTTTTCCATAATGCTGTGTTTTCAGTTAATGGCCTTGTGCCCCAGCACTGCTAATAACACACTGGAGTCGAGTTTCCTCAACCACTACTGTATTTGCATTCATTATTCTATTAATGTAAAGCAGCACATCAGCATGTCACTCTTGTATTATATCTTTTTAAAAACCTTTTATCACTACTTAGAAGTTTTCTCTGCATTGTTTTACCTTGTCTATTTATACATAGAAATACAACATAAAATTAATCATTCTTTATCCAACCATATTATCACTACTCTTTTAAAGATTTTTATAGAATAGAATAATTTGTTTTTAGTTAAATAAAGTATATTCATCATGAAAGTTCATTGAACTGTCATTATTAAAATAATATTAGAATGTACTTCTTGAGAAATTTACAGACATTTCCAGTCATCTGTCTGTCAAGTTTTAAAGAAGCATGATGTAAGTATCATAGACTGTGTGTCTTCTAACATCATACAATGCAACCCCAATTCCAGAGAAGTCGGGACCTTTTGTGCATTAAATGCACTAAAATCCATTCTTTATTAATTTTTTTTTTTTTTTTCAATTCCCAAATATACAAGTTTTCATTACGTTGTGCCAAATTTCACGAGAAAATTATCATAGAAATCAAAAATCACATTTCGCAGTGCAAAATTGCAAATAATTTTTAATTTTTGGGAATCCAGAGAAATCACAGTACATGTAGGGCAAGGCAGGAAAACTCAGTCCCAAAGACCAAAGGAACCATCCAGACTTTCATTAGTGACAAAAGCAAACATCTGTCCTGGTGTGGAGGTGCAGCAGAGCAAACAGCATGGGTGACTGTGATATGTGTGAAGGTACTATTGGCGTGGAGGCACAGAGATATATGCTGCCATCAAGATGATGTATTTCATAGGAAGTCCATGGTTAGATCAAGACAATTCCAGCTCTCATTCTGCATGTTCTACAACAGCATGGCTTCGTAAAGACAGGATGAATGTGTTAGAATGGCTTACTTGCAGTCCAAATCTGTCTTTCCAATTAAAAAATGTATGACCTGTCATGAAAAGGAGTATCAGACAATAACGATCACAGACAGCTGAGCTTCTGAAGTCTTGTATCAAGTGAGACTGGACAAAAAATGTTACTTGCAAAACTTTGACAATTAGTATCCTCAATTCCAAACAATGAAACATTGTAATTGAAAGGAAAGTTTATGTTACACAGTGTTAAACATTTCCCAACATTTTTGGAGTGTGGTGCAGCCATTAAAATCTAAATTTGTTTACATTTACGCTGGTCACTGAAAACTTTGAAAATAGTTTCTTTGTGCTTTTGTCAATGAAACAATTAACTGAATTTTACAGAACATCACAACTAGATTTCGTGAGAAACAGGATGATAGTAAAGTTTGAAAAAGAGCTGCATGAAGTTTTACTTCTTGTGTTTGAATGGGGTGGGGGGGTGTATAAAGAGCATGAAGGTTTGAATCCACACAAGCATTAAAAAATAATGACAGAGTTGTCTTTTATAAGTGAACTATTCCTAAAACAAGTGTTGAAATTCCACATAATAATATAAAACTCTGAAGAGATAAATAAAAATGCAAATATAACTGCAGAATGCATAATCCAGCTACGTTTGGAAACAGCTTCCAACTCAAATAAGTCTCCTGTGGGGACTGAAGAAGTAGTCATGCATTACTTGTTCTTCATTCAGAAAGGCCCCTTGGCACCCTTCCCAATTCAGAACATTAAAAATCTCTCTCTCTCTCTCTCTCTCTCTCTCTCTCTCTTCTCATTGCAGTGCCCTGGATTCAATATTTAAAGCACTTCAACACAAATAGGCCCTCCATCATTGCTAAGGTAGGCGAAAGTTCAGACAACTGCCTGGTGTTTGGCCTGATAAATGAACACCCTTGGCATTTACCCGGGAACGGGAACCTGAATGAGAATAATCCATGTTCTGGAGGGAGAATGTCCTCTGTGTTTAAGACTGATTCCACACGATGGGAATGTGGAAGTGACCTACCAATTTCTGTATGCAAGATTAGGGGATATTGAAATGATGGAAAGGGTAGATGCAAATACAAGATAAACCAAGGATAGGCCAAAATGCTCAATGGAGGGCTTGCATCCTGCAGTGTTTATCTCTAAAACGCTTTCCTGGGAGCGTCTTGAAATCCTCAAGATCTTGATTAGATGGTTCAGGTGTGTTTATTTAGCATTCAAAACTAAACTCTGCAGGATAGTGGTCCTCCTGGAGCAGGATTAGACAGTGCTGCCCTAATTAAAGTCGCAAAGAAATGCTGTTTACATTTGCACCTCCATAATCTGATGTATTTCAGAGCAAAACAGGATATTCAAAAAGAAAATAAGGTAAGGTGATAATTGATTATACCCACTGGGAACTGATTGGATGCCAAAATGTAGCTGTGATATACAAGAAAGTGGTTGATTTGCATTAGCAGAAAAAGCAAAAACACTGCAGAGGTGAAGTGAAGCAAGTCATTATATCTAATAAAGGACTTGAGGGACCTTTGTGAAAAATACATTGATGTCACATGTCTGAGCATAGAGACTCTTGATGCACTGACTCCAGCCATAGTCCGCTCCCTGTGGAGCTCTCCCACGTTTTTGAATTGACTTTGCTAGGCAGTGTTCTAAAGCTCGCGGTCATCCCTGTTGCTTGTGCACTTTCTCCCCAGTTTCTTCCTTCAGTCAACTTTGCATTTAATATGCTTTGATACAGCGCTCTGTGAACAGCCCAACCTGGCATAATTCTTTGTTAGTATCACGTAATCACAGAAAATTGCGTGATACTACAACGTAAAAGATTACAATGCAATTCAGGCATCAGACGTGATCCACTCATGGATAACTGGATTCATTTGATATTAAATTTATACTTTCATTGTAGCACCTAGCTCCACCTTTATCCTAAACCTACCCACTTCTGAACAATATAAACACACACAGACAATATAAGCATAGACACATGTATTTATTGCAAAAACTGACCATAAGCAGTAAAAACAAAAACATTACAAACAAGCTGTTGTATTTCAAGTCCTTCTGAAGCCATACAATGTTTTTATGCGAAGAAGAGAGTAAAATACAAGGTTTTAATTAATTATCCCGCTCCGTTACCGCGTTGACTCTTATTCAAAAGACACTAGGTGCGTTCGATTTCATGCGGCAGCGCAAGAAATCGGCTGCCGCCTTACAAAACAATGCATTCTTGTAAGATCATTTGTCTGACTTCGATCGGCGTTGCAGCCGCCTTTCGATCACATGTGCCATCAAAGTACCGTGAGACCAAAACGAGAGCAGTTGCACAGGTCAGGCTCTGCAGTTGCTCAAAATCGGCTGCAAAAGCCTTGATGACGACACACTTTATTCTCATGGATCAGATTATAGACAAGCATGATGTGTGCTGCATGTTTCTTCTTAAAAAAAGTTCCTGTATGTATTCAATCTTAATATCGAATATCTGATATTCAAACAAAACATTAATAATGAAAATGAAGATTAGGCGATATGGTAAATATCTTCGTATTGTATAAGAGTAAAAAAACTGATCAACCAGAGGCCGTTTTTTTTATGGAAGTTGTGAGAGGCTTCACTACACTGAATAGACTGCTTATATTTGAAACATATCCTATAGCTAACTACAAAACGATACAGATACAAATAATAAACGTCATATTGCATTACATAAAAGTCATATGTATTTTGAGAAACTGGATTTTTGAGTTTCATGAGTAGTATGCTCTAAATATCATAAAAAATAAAATAAAATAAAAATACATTAATAAAATAAATACAAATGTAAATGTTGTACTTTACATCCAGTGAATCCAGAATATACAAAATGCATTTTTCTGACATTACAATAAAAATAATCTTTTTCACAATTTTTTTTTATTAAGTTTTTTTTTCAGATTGATCTGTATAATAATTATACAAATAAATATGCTATGGTGCTTTTGCATGAAAAAATATAATAATTATAGATAGAACTTAAACCGTTAAATCAGTGCACAAATATATTTTTCAGATTTTAGTGCATCAGCATTAAACCATCGATGAGTCCATATTACAGTAAAAAAAATAAATAAAAAAAATACTAAAGCGGAAAGTGAAAGATTACCTGCATCTCTTTAAAGCCAGATCTCAACCTAAACAGCATTTTCAAAGTACACCACAGCCCTAGCAAATTGAATATATGCGAGGCATCCAGCAAGTGTTTAACCGTATGACCTTTATCAAAAGTAATTTCCAACAAGAGACTTTATCATAGTCCTCATAGAGCTCCATGCATAATACAGCGTCAGCTAATGGGGTTCATGAGTTATTTCTCTGCAGTATTTTCCTATGATGAACTCCATCCCATCAAAGTGAAACATAAAAATGGGCGACATACCAGCCTGACCCCACGCATTCCAATAAGCTAGTGTTTGTCACGTCACACATTTTACATTCTGAATGATGGACTGCACCTCGTCATCCACGTGAATAATTGGCTGCGCATCGAAAACGCCGAAAAGGTTAATTAAAATGGCATTATGGGCCATAGGGATCTATTAGAAATGCCATGATGGTTCGGCTGGGTCTTATTTAAGGCTTCCAGCTAGACGATTGAATAGAGACCAATACAGCCACGCATCTCTACACCATGAGATTTTGTGTGAAAATAAGGTCATAGTGTAGTTTGCATGGCAGTTATTGGTGATTAGACTGAGTAAATTCAATATTAACGTAGTCTTTACCCCATTGGCCTTTAAAATCAGTTCTGCAATGAATAGGACACGTCCTGGCCTCTCATAGACCTGAAGTCCATTGCGATTTATCACACAATCATGTTTCAACCACTGAGCCATTCTGTTTGACAGACTACAATTCTCTAATTGTACTCAGGGCTGGAGAACTGAAAGCCTTTTGATAACTGTGATTGCGCCCAGGACGAAATGAAATTAATTAAAACCGCCTCGATAGGAGGCTCGTTATAGGTTCCGACTTGTTTTCATTTCTTTGCTTCCTTTGTAGCACAATAGATGGCACTTCTATTCAATGAGAATACAATTGGGTGTACTGTATATACTGTCTGCTTGTGGGAAAGTTAATTTTACCCTTTGTGCATACAAGATATGTTATGCAAATATGTTTCTGATCATGTTCCAATAGATTAAACTCTTTTTTTTTTTTATAACTTTAATTAATTCTGACTTTATGACAGCAACCAAATGTGTATTTAAAAAAAATTAAACAGACCACAAATACACACATTTTTGACATCACAAGGAACACTCTATTATTCTAATGATTTAAACTACAAGACTTTAGACAGTCTACTAACAGTAACTTTACAACTACATGCGAACTAGCAATCATGAGCTTATTATGTTAAGAGTTATAAGAGTATTATTTTAATATATATATTATTATGAGTATTAGTAGACTGTCTGCTTAAAACTTTTTTTTTAACTACACACAACAGACTATGAGAAACTTTGCAAGTATATGTCAACTTATTCTACTAAACCTAAACCGAGTTAGTAGACATGTAGTTGTAAAATAATGAGAATCAGTAGACATGCAGCTGACATGTAGTTACAAATAATACTTAATTAGTTTATTTTAGACATTTTATTTACTATCAAAATAAAGTTAAACTTTTTTTTTAGAAGAGATTTGTTTGATTTGAGCCATTTCAGGAGGCGGGACTTAGAGGAGAAACATAATGTTGTTTAACTGGATACTAATTGTTTAACATGCTGCATACACACACAGTAGCATTACACCAAATACACAAAATAATGTTATTTTTAGCAACATCGTTTGACCACTTTAAGTCATTAAATAACATTTTATTCTTTATTTATTTATTTATTTATTTATTTATTACTATTTATTTTATTTTTATTTTTTTGCTATAACAGTTGCGAAAAATAGCAGTTTATCAGATGTCTTATACAGTGCCCCTTCTGGCTGAGAAAACAATTGCACTGCAATCTAACTTGTATTCAGATGCATTTCCGAACCAACGATGTGTGAAATTAACCTTGTTTGTTGTAGTGACAGTAGAATCATATGCTTTCACTTACTTTGGGCTTTAGATGCAGGTCTAAAACAAATTATTCTAATCCAAGATAAACCATTGAGACACTTAGCAAGGAAAAATATGAACTATTGGTGCACTGCATCATTTTGTAAGGAAGAAATCCATATAGTTGACTAAGCCTTTTTTGTCTTTGCTCCACATCTTTGACACATACTGCCTAACATCGAGAGCAATGTATGATTATTATAAACATGTACTGAATTCATGGGTTGTTTGTAATTTCTGCCAAGAGGCATGCATTTAATCATCAAACAGTGTGAGGCAGCAATGAGCACAGCCGTTTATCAGCATCAGGCAACATATAGAGTCTTTCTGAACAACACCCTCAACACAAACCTCATTCATGACAGACACCGAATATTTCATCCTAGCACTCTATACTTATTACATTTCCATTTCCATAATCCCCTCAGGGAAACTCATTATAATGTTTTATTCATTGATGTACCACCCTTAAGCATTTATCAAAAATCACACATTTTCCTAATAAACACCACTGAAGTGTGGTTTCACCTCTTATTCTAACGATCCTTGGATATTTACGTTTTACATTCTCAGCAGATATTTCCTTAACAAAGAAACATACAATATGGCATAAACGTCAGGTTATTGGCAATTACCAGGACTTGAGAATACAAAATTAAGTTTATTTTTAAAGTACATCTCCCTAGCAAACATAATTTAGAAGCCTACAACATATGCAAATCCATTCAACTTATTATATCACCACTAAACTAACACGCATCAGTTTTGCATAAGTACCCACTAAATACTGCAGATGCGTCTAAAGAAAAGCTGTCGATAAGAACAGGACATTTGCAGCACATGTTTGGAGCAGATTACATGGTGTGTCTAGATTTAATTTTAGCATATAAGTCTGAGCAAATAACAAACACCACTCTATGAACACTATCATATTTCAGCCCAAATTGATATATCATCCATGTTTTGCCAGATTACCTGAAATGGAATTCACTTGCTTGGTTGAGCACGATATGTGTTCACTGAGCTGCTGCACTTTCAGTATAGTGCTTAACATATCATTTATGTAGCACATAGCTAGATCTTTGTACGTTAAGAGCCATCTAATTGCTTCAATAGGGTTACTATTGTATACTGTGGTTTCATTGAGCCGAGAAGTGCTAGTGAATGCTAGCAGTGAAAAGCTCCAGAAAAAGTGGGTTGTGAAAAATATCCTTGACCATAGGACACTATCGTTGATAAACAGAAAGAGAGCTGATGCACCATTTTAAGATGCTCAGATTGCACATTGGTGGATCTCCAGTTCTTTGAGGAAATTCTATGATAAAACCCCTTACATTCATGCAAGTACTGTACTGCATAGCAGATCTTGCATGAACATATGGACAAAGGGAAGGTTTTGAGGTTGTAGAAATATCTTCAGAACTCCAAAAAATAAATAAATAAACAAAGCACCTATTAGTTCTCCACATGGTTCTGGCGGTATCAATCTGAGGAACCCTGAGGAACTTGTGACTGAAGCTTGTTTAAAATGCAGAACCCATAATGCATTGAATGAGCAAGAAGCATAGTCAGTGGACAAGCTTGCTTGACGAGCTGCGCAAATCCACGCTGATAATGTTCATGCTTTTGCGCAGCTCGTCAGTGAACCACGGCTATGTGTAATATATACGGCTCAATGTGAAATCATGCACCTGATGGCATTTATTGCTGATTACAGGACCGGCTTTACTGACAAAACGAGCAAAACAGATCGCCCGACCTGGATCGGGACATCCCTAGTCCTTGCTAATATTGATCTATTTACATATGTACATATTCAGTGTAGAATACACAGCCTGAAACATTTCCCATGGTTTTGCTGCTGATGTTGTAGTGCAAAAAAACAAAAAACAAAAAACTGCCAAAAACACCCTTGAAAGCTGTCAAAGACAACAGAAGAGCACATTGTCTCACACACTCACCGTAGACTTGCAACTAAGAACAATGAACAAAAAAAAGAGTTCTGTGCTACTACAGATATCCCAGACTGGGTTACAGGTGTGTTAAATCTGTATACTGGGCAAGGCATACAAAATGAATAACAAGTTATACGGAGTAACTAAAGAGAAATATGATTAGCGGCATGCTAGCGGTAGCCTGTTACATTACAGTACATGCAATTTAATTTACCAGCAATAGAGTAAAAAGAGATAACTGGCATGATGATTGTGCAATGTTAATGTTACTGCTGCTATTTATTATCAAGTATTCTTCATCTCGATTTGTACTGTTAATGTAAGCTGCTATTATTACGTAATTGCACTTCGTACTACTGTTTGCACATAAGCCAATATTGCACACTCACATGCAGAGCCATGTTTATACTACTGATGTATATACTACATGTGGACTCTTCAATGATAATATTGGACTTGCCTATATTGTTGGTTTGCACAATCGGTATCACACAATTGCCAGTGATGGGCAGTAGCGTCGCTACAAGTAGTGACGCTACTAGTTTAACTACATTTTTCAGTAGCGTGTTGGTAGC
>JAUMHQ010000044.1:16404727-16441286 GCA_032361165.1 Enteromius paludinosus | reverse complement strand
TTTGTTGCCAAATTGGTTTGGAACAATTGTTAAATAAATAATTGCACAATTATATGCGTGCCAATCTGTTTGAATGACATTTTTTACCACTAAGGTAGCATTGATTTAAAGTTGGTTCAATTAAAAAATAGCTTCGATGTAGTTAAGGTACTTTTACCATGTTGCTGTAGCTTAGCTTGCTACATTTCTCAGGGTAGAAGCTTTAGTGTAGTTAAGCTACATTCAATGTAGAGTAATTTCATTGTACAGGTAAACTTGTATTCCTCACTGTGAACATGGCAATAAACACTTTGAATCTTGAAGTGATTTCCAGATACTGAGTACCCCTGACAATTTCGACAATCTAATTTTGTAAAATGATTGGTAAGAACTGGCGGTCACATACATTTTTCAATGCTTTAATAACGGCTCACTGATGCCGGCAGTTAATATACAGTATAATTATCAAACAATAGAATTTTAAGAGAAAATGTGCAATATTTTTTTGAGCTGCTTAATGCCTTATGAGCAGTTGATTTATGCTAATCAATGGTACTGTTTCATTAATATGTACCATCATTCTGTAATGTTTATTATAAAGATGTGTTTCAGCATGTTAAAATCATTATATGGCTTGAGTTAAAATGACCTATACTTAATGGGTGAAACCAGATCAGCCCATACACACTCACTCAGCTTGGATGATCTTACAGGTTTTCCCTTTGTTTTGGCTCTAGCTAGTGCTTTGATGTAACTGTGACGTCGGGCCTAAAAGGGTCTGCACTTTGTCAACTTAGTTGTCTGTGGTTGCAGAACACTTGCAGATGTTCCTATTTGCAGACTTCTTTTCATATGGTGTCCATCCCTTGGTCAGTCTTCCCTGGCGAAATACAGTCACTGCAGTGTTGTACTTCAAACCTGTCAAATGAGATCATTCAAAGAAATTCAAGCCAGATGGGAATTACATTGTGATTACTCAAGACCCACCTGTAGAGAATAGATTTCTTAATCCAGCGCAGGTGCGCTCACAACGGTCTCAGACATCATCATCAATAGGATCCTGGAGAACAGCTCTTATCTGTAAGCAGTAATATAGGTGGGGTGTCTGCCTTCAGGTAGATGCAGTAAAGAGTCTGAACTTTATAATTAACTAAAGGCCATTCCAATTCCACAAGGATATGATTCCCTGACTCTAAAGAAAATTTCATATAGGATCAGCCTGATGCTATAAAGGCACACAATGACATTCAAACGAAATTGTGCAGAAGACAGATATTTTAGTTAATAACAGATAATGACAGTTTATGAATACACATGCTCTTTCAAAGCGCTCAATATGCTTTGTCGGTCTCTTCAGTAGGCCCTGCATTCAGGTTCAAGGTAAACTCCCATACTACAGTACTATACTGTAATGTGCAATGCAGAACATTAATTAAAAGCAAGAAAAATCCCAAAGTTGCCCCGCATATGGCAGACTTCGTAGCACAGACTTTGCGCTGTGACAAAAAAGAATGTTGACAGTGTGCATTGAAAGTTTGTGAAACTAGGCCATTGAGTTGATTGATAATGATAATTGGAATTGAACTGAATCATGAAAACAAGATTTACACCTACTTCAAGATGGTCTTTTCATTTTGTCTGTTCAAAACTAGACCAATGCAAGCCACCCTAATCTCTAAAATAAACCCTAAAAATGTAAGTGTTGCTTGCTGCTATGCAAAGTCTAATTTCTCTGTGATATTCAGATATGGCCCAGGTCTTTAATGCAAGTCTATGGGATTTGTTTGCTAGATGTTCGCTGTTTTGTCTGCTAGATGAACGTAGCGTAAGTCTGATCCTGTTTGCTACATGTCCAACTTTGTATTTTCACATTTCTCCATGTATACCTAACTTAACTTAACATATATACCCTATATACAGACCGTATAGCAGAATCTCAACCAACTGGCACATTTCTTGGTGCTTTCCAAATAAATAATGTCACAACCCTAGACCATTATATAAAGTACAAACACGGTATTACAAATAGCCACACTGTGTCAGCAAACTTTTCTCTATTCTTACCACTGAGATATTCTAGGCCTTTTGATGCAACTAACGGTAACAAGTGCTTGTGGATTGCTCCTACTACTAATTAATTCTGAAGGACAACAAGCACATGTTGAGTGCACCATATTTACAGCCTGCGTAATTGTCACTTTTAGGTCTAATGTAGGCATAACTTTATATAGGAAACAGGAACAAAAGTGGGATACATTCTAAACTGTCCCCATGGCAACAAGAGCAAAAGTACCCTTGATTCACAGCAGACATAGCAGAAAAGATCTATTGAACCCAACCAGCCCACAAACCGGCCCTGTTTGCCAGTGCATACAGGAATAAATCGCCCTTTTTCCTTTCTGACGACAAGCCCATAACTGGATGGTGCAAGTGGAACCTCCCACAAAACATCCAGTCAGAGAATGTGCAGTCTGGCTATCTTCGCATTGGCATGACAAGTACAGACTCACAAATGGACTGAAATGCTTGAACAAGGTTGCGGCACTAGCAGAACATTCTCGCACAGAACATTTTGTGGAGTCAGGGTGGCGACCTGACATTTTAAGAGGGGCTTTGAAATGTTAAACTATTTGATAGAACTGGGTTGAAAGGCAACAATTTGGGTTGTTTTAGTGTAGCTGATTGTGAGGTGTGAAGAGCACATGTGTTTGCAATAATGTTAATGAAAGCGATCTGAGGAAGAAAAAAAAAAAAAAAAAAAAAAAACAGCTGCTGAGCAAATGTTTGGCATTTATTTGTGTCTGATAGATCTGGCATCTTGTTTAAAAAACATTAAATGAACATTAAACTGTCAAATACACACATACACACAAACTTTTATTTTCCACACAAATTCAAGTATATTCTGTCAAAGTGTTGTCAAACGATTTATCACATCTAAAAACACGTCATGTAAAAATTGTGAATTGAGTATTAAAAATTTACTCAATTCATTACTCAAAAAAGTTCTACAATTTTTTGAGTATTAAAAATTGTGAAACTTGTGTATTAAATAAATTGAATGCACACAGACTGAAGTAGTTTAAGCCTTTAGTTCTTTTAATTGTGAAGATGTAGTCTCACATTTAACTAAAACCCATCAATTCACCACAATCTCAACAATTAGAATATTTCATTAGACATTTTTTTTTCCTTATTTCATAATATAAAAAATATATATATATATATATATATATGTGGCCACGCCCCCTCAGGCGAGCACTGTAGAAGGCGTTAAGCCGATTGGTTTAATCTTAAACCACTGCAGCGGCCAATGACCGTTGCAGTTATCACTGTGTGATTGAATAGACTTTAGTTAGGGAAAAAATGTTTTACTGAAAAAACCCGAGGTTTCAATGACAACAAACGCCGCTCTAATTTACCCGTGTAGAACGATGCGTCGCATTAGTTCCACTTTTGGCGCTCGTGTGTAAAATCATAATAAATTCATACTTTTTTATTTGGGCAGCACAGGGGTGGCCACAGGGGTGGCCAGGGACATGTCTACAGGGGCTTGGGCCTCCCTAGGCCTCCGTGTGGAACCGCCACTGCTGTGGAAACTTAACACTGGACCTCATACAACTTGGGCTATAAGCTTCTCCACCCTTCCTGAAAAGAGGACTTTAGACCAATGGAACAGTGCAGTTTTTCTCCTTAGTCCTGGTAAGATGCCTCTGACGTTGTCTGTGGTTCAGAAGTGGCTTAACAGGAGAAATACAACAACATTAGCCAAATTCCTAGACAGGGTATGCATGGTGGCTCTTGATGCCTTGAAGTTCACCCAAATTCTTAAATCGATTTTGCTTGACAATCCTCATAAGACTGCATTTTTCTTGATTGGTTGTGCATCTTTTTCTTCCACTCAACTTTCTGTTAACATGCTTGGATACAGCACTTTGTGAACAGCCAGCTTATTTGGCAAATAATATTTGTGGCTTAGCCTCCTTGTGAAGGATGTCAATGATTGTCCCCATGATTGTGTAGCCTAGTGAACCAAACTGAGAGGCCATATTGAAGGCCCAGGGAACCTTTGCAGTTATTTTGAGTTCATTAGCTGACTGGCATGTCAACATATTGTAATTTGTTGAAATATTGAATTGATGGGTTTATGTTAAATGCGAGCCTAAATCATTACAATTAAAATAAGCAAAGACTTTAACTACTTCAGTCTGTTTGCACTGAATTTATTTAATACACTAGTTTCCAATATGAGTTGAATTTCTAAAATAAATTAACTTTTCCATTACATTATTATTATTTTTTATTATCAAAATGTAAATAAATCTTGAGAAGTTAATGCTGTGGATTAAACTGTGTCAAACTCATTCCCATGTGAACATCAGTAAGAAGACCTATTTGCTTCCAGGTATGTTTGAACCACATTACTGCATAATTGTACGGTTTATTGAGAGGAAAACAACTGTTTGCAAGATCCTACTTTTATTCTAACTCACAATATGTTTCTATAACTTTTGCAAATTTTGCTGAAAAGAGCACAGCAAAAAGGTTGTTATGTAAATCTTACCTGAGCAACAATAATTCAGGATGGAAGAGTTTTAGCAAAGGGCCATTTCACATGTTCAATGCATAAAGGATCCTAATAGCTTCTAGGCAGAGAGTAGACATCCTAATATGACTCGTAGACAGCTAATGTTTCTTGAGCACATGAATATAAGTAAAATGAACTACTACAGGAAAACAATCTGACTCAGAAATGCTTGTCTTGCGTCATAGACAGCACTCTTCATAATGTGACCCACAGAAGTGGGTTGAGGATCAATACTTTAAGACATGTTATATTATTTGTCGTTGTCCTGTGTGGGAGACTGAAAATATTTCTTGGCATTCTGTATCCACCTCCAGATCAGCAACAGATGTATCCAATAAACTCATCAGTGTTAAGAATCAAATATTTATAGCTTTATGTTCATTCAAATATCTCATACTGACAATACATGTTTTGTTTTGTTTTTTTACACATGGCATTCTGAATCTCCAATCCAGCTCACGATAGAGTAACCCATTTTTTGTTTCTTGTTTCATACAAATTTAAAGTTAAACCATATGCAAAACATCCACAGAATATACTGTTAAAATAAATTTCCAAGTATAGCTACTTAGTTGAAGCAAATTCACACTGCATGGTTATTTTCAAAGGAACAAGATGAATAATAATTGCAGTGGTGCTTACCTGCACAAATGCCTCAGCAACTTTACTCATTAAGCTATGATTAATATAGTAATAATTGCTGAGATATTGTTTAAAGTGTATTTAGAGTATATAATGTGTGAACTCAATGTAATGTTTTCAGAAACTGAATTTCAAGTTAATTGCAATTATGTTAAAGTGTATTTTACTTTTATATAAGGTAATTAGCCGAACTTCTTTGACCCACTTAGTTAGGACTTTAGATTTTATTTCATAATTACTTTTATGGTCTCTGAATTATGGTGAAAGTCTGTTGTCAGCTATAATGCACAGGTGCATGGACTAAATATGTGTGTACATTTATTACACATTTGTAATTGTGAAGATGCAATTTGCAATTTTGCTGCATTTAGAATAAGAATTCTTAACAATATCAAACAACAGTCAAAATGTTAATCAAGTACTCTATGTGTGCTTAGTCAACTTTCAAACAAGTTCAAATGTTCTTTAGTGAGTTAATTTGCTAATAATTTTAAGAAAACTACCTCCATGCGGCACTCACAAGGTGGTCGAAGTAACCTGTATGTCGGATTGTATCATGTCAGTGAAGATCAACGCTGGCCCGACCCCCCAACAAATCGTCTCCTGCTATGCGCCACAGACCAACTGCCCTGACGACGAAAATGAAGAATTCTGACTCAGCCTCGATGACCGCCTGCAAACGGTTGGCCCCGAAGAGCATGTGGCCAAAAGCGGCGATCTGAATGGAAATGTTGGCCAGGAGAAAGATGGGTAGATGCAATTCCATGGTGGACCAAGGATTTGGAACCAGAAACGACGATGGATTCTGTGTTTTGGACTGCGCTGAAGCCCACGATCCCGCCGTGGCAAATACCTTCTTCAGGAAGAGACTAAATCTCACTAATGTTAGCAGAGCAGAGCTGACAGCGCTGACAGTTCTTACATGTCAAATGAGTCATGATTTAAAGTACACTATAATCATTAATAATGCATAGCTCCCAGGTTGGTTTTGTGACTAAATCTGCCTGTGTGATTTGGTATTGTGCCATAAAGTACAGTTAGCAAAGGCTCCATGAATAACCCAAATGTAGTGAGCCTCATCTGACATTTCTCATCTGTACTGTGTAACTTGCATAAAACCTGTATTTCCAAAAAAAGAAAAAAAAAAAAACCTTTAAAGAAAGACAGAGCTCTTAATAACAACCTTCTGACCCAGGAGAAGGTTTAAACCCTGCAAAGTACAGGTTTTCACATTTAAAACAGCTCTGTGTATATATCCCTAGCTTTGCCTGACAAATGGTTTAGGTGTCTGAAGTGCAGAGGACATATTATATAAAATATATTTTCTTATCAAATAAAACATTTTGATTGCATCTAAGAAGCTCAGATTGCAGGTTAGCTGCTACAACCACATGGTTTTGCATGGCCATTAAAAACACATTCAGTTTTAGTTAGCTTGTGCTGTACAGTGAGATCTATGCTACTCTGACATGACTTGATCTAAGCATCACCTTCTCTTTATCATCTCGTAATAGAATTTATTCAAAACAGGCTGTCAGAGGCGATCAGATTCCCTGCCAGAAGTGTGACCAGTCAAAATCTTGCTTTTTTCCTCTCCATGTGGTTAATCTGACAGCACCTTCTGTGGTAACCCAATTAAAAATCCCCCTTAGAGTATGTGTGTGTGTGTGGAAGCACAACAGATTAAAGCAGCGGATGTAATACTCTTCTTTTTAATAGTCTTGCAATAAGAACAGCATGCATTGCTTCAGCCAGAGATGGTGGAGTAAAAAAAATGCAGCAAGAAATTGAATGTAAGTTATGAGATTCTTCTCTTGATATGTTTTCTGTCATACAGTATGTAGCTTCACATATGGAACATATAATTCATTTGAGTGTTTGTTTACTTTACTGAATAAACCAATAAGCCAAGAGGCATTCTGTAATGGTTTTACCACGGTTAATGGCTGTTAGACATGACACAAATGCAGCATGATAGAAGAGGCCGATGCTAAACAGTAAACATCATAATAAACTGTTCTTCCACCATGTAATATTCATTAGCCTAAATCTTGGCAGTTTATGGTTGCCATGCAAAGTAATGTTCAAAGATCAATCTGTGGCCAATAGACTGCTGCTCTCAATGTGTGAATCAAAATTTAGAGAGAATCTATAGCATTTGTGCAGTCTAGGCCTATTGAATAGGTAGTTGTGGGTTTGAGTCCCAGGTCCAGCAGGGATTGTGGGTGTTGGGAGTTAATTTTCCCAGCACTCTCTCCACCTTCAATACCACGACTGAGACCTTTGAGCAAGGCACCGTTCCCTCAACTGCTCCCCGGGCGCCGCAATGGCTGCCCACTGCTCCGGGTGTGTGTTCATAGTGTGTGAGTGGTTGAGCACTTCTCACTGCTGTGTGTGTGCACGTTGGATGGGTTAAATGCAGAGCACAAATTCCAAGTATGGGTCACCATACTTTGCCACAAGTCACTTCACTTTATTTATATATATATATATTTTAATCACAGCTTTTGCCCGGTGAACCATTAATCTTAATTCGTAAGTTCCATATTTGCTGTTCACACTTTGGGTCTTTGGGGTCATTATGACCAAGGATCTTCAACGTAATTGAAGGTAACGGTTTGTCCGTCTCTCCCTTCAACGAGAAAGTCCCAAATGCTTATATGAGACAGAAATGCCCTACTCTACACCCTTAAAAGAACACACTTCAATGGCTCTGCCCTTCGAATGGAGTAGGGCATAGAGATGCTCACTTATCTTTAAAAAATTCCCCCCATGTCTTTCCGTGTTCCCTGAACAATACCTTTTTACATGTGACATTATGCTGTCTGTAAGGTGCTGCTGAATTTGGTTGATATCGGGATCAAAACTGGATTATTACCTCTAACTATGCAGGGGCTGCTTGAGTGCGTTACATGAGAAAGGAGTGTTCTTTAAAAATGAAGTGTTGATTTTAAACAATTTTATTGGGCACATTTAATTCATAATCGCTGAAAGATATGTCTTTGCAGCTGTTTGTCCGCTTCATGTATCCGTACCGTAATACGACAAATAGACGTGCACAAAATGTGGCAGCTCACGTGACCACAGTCTGTTAAGGCTGATCATTCTGCAAAACGTTGAACTAAATATTGATCTAGTTCCGTCACCTGCATGCGAGTACAAATCTTCTAAAACTATTTCTCTCTTCACGCTCCACTTCATGTCTCCAGCTGCTATGTTTCGAATTTTCTAAACTAACACGCTTCCTCCTTGAAGCAATGGTTGACGGAGTGTGGGCGTGGTCAGCTCGGAATGCATTTTCAACGCTGCATTGAATTTTGTTACACATATCCCGCGGTGTCAGGATGAAAATGCAATCGTAAGTGTCCTAACTGTTAGTCTAAATGCATTTAGGACAAATAACATTTAAATGATAATTGTGCTGCTATTTCTGCTGGGACATGTTACACATATCAAATCAATTAGGGTTTTACATTTTCATTTTCCAACTTATACAGCATTCAAATTAATATTCAATTTACCAATTAAGATTACTGTTGTAAATGGGAACCATTTCCATTAACCACATGTGGGTTAATGGAAAATGTAAATTTAAATAAGAAATACATTGCCATTTGCAATATTGCATTGTCATTTTGAATATTGCATTGCAAATTGAATTTTGCCACACATATGCTTCCGTACTGAAGATCGTATTTGTAAAAAAAAAACATTGCAGACCTTCAGAAAGTTTTAAGGAAAAGGTGGTTGGGGAACTGAGCCATTACTACTATATATTCTGCGTCTGGTTTTGAGGTATTACTACAGATCATCATGAAAATCTTTTAAGGGACATTCTAAATCAGTTCCCAAAATTATGTGTAAATGATGAGAGGGTAGTAGAGTTAAAATAGTACCATACTACACAAAAAAAGGAACTAACCAGGCAACTTGTCCGTACTGTATTACATGTCTTTTTGGGTGTAATAAAGTCTCTGATTGCAGTCCTTGAGGGGCTTTTCAGCCAGAGACATTATCTGACTTGAATATGTCATGTACCAGGTAATGGCTCGATCAATCTTGCTCTTCTGCTTAAGTGCACTACCTATCATGAATACACCCAGCATGAGCCTGATTCTACCAGAGATGACACCCAGCTAATCTACTAGCAACTAGATTTATAAAAAAATCCCACGTTTAGTTCAGGAAGCCCTGTTGAGGTCCACATTACTCACGGACAGCCTCCCTTCTCACATTACTGACAAAGTCAGCCGTGCATTTCAAGTACTCATCATAAGGTTGTCAATAATTACAGTGGGAATGATGGCTATTTCTCTGTTAATTACTTACCGGACACCTTCTTGTTTATGCAAATCTTGGCAAAAGAGCTGTTCTGCTGTGTTTATTCAAGGAGGCGTAGATGATTAAACGACCTCCTAATTTTGGTAATTGTAACACAAGTTCTTGAAGTCAACATGACAAGGCATTCAAAACTCCATTTAATTCTGTGTTACAACATATTAAAGCATGGAATGATGGGATATTTAGCAAAAAAAAAAAAAAAAGAATAACATGGAAAATAAATTAAAGGGTTGAGGATGTGATTTTATCTGTTGGCATGGATTGGATAGTAAACATGTTTTTTACTGTAAATGAAGGGGTAGGAGTTTAGCGGAGGTAATTTTAGCATGTAGATGCTCAATTAAGTGACTTACTGATGAGGGCATTGGAAATCAATAAAAGAGCAGTGATATGCAAGTGCCATTACAACAGAATAAATAAAAGTAATCGAAAAATAATAGAGCAAGCTAATGTTAGAGGATTTTTTTCGTTTGTTAATTGTATAAAATATTGAATGAAAATAAGTATAATATGAAAAAAGAATAGAGAAGCTAGTGTAAATTTAAGTAAATTATGGCCTAAAAGAGGCAATATTTTGTTTATTATTATTATTCATTTATTTATTTTTTAAAGAATATTATGCACAATGTGACCAAGACAGTGTAAAAATTGCCAATTTTCAATTTCATAGTGACTTTAAAGGATTTGTTTTGACTTTTTTAATCTCATGCAAGGTGGAAGGAAATGACTGTCCATATAACGAAAGTAAATTATGTTCATTATACATGAAAGATGGATATATGCTTGATATGACGTGAATGAATAAAGACAAAATCTAAACTAATTCTTTAAGATACAATGACCTTGTACAATGTACATTTTTTAAAGTTGTGAGTGGTCCTCTTCACTGATATTCTCAGGGTCTCATTTTAAAGCAATACTCTCTACTGTTTACAATACAATCAAAGCAAATGCCACTGAGACGAGGTGCGTGATGTTTAGCCAATCACAACACACTGGGCCAGCTAACAAATCTGAGCCCATCAAATATTTCTAAAGGAGAGGCTTCATAAAACCAGGGAATCAACAGAGCATTCATAAGAGGAGTAGAATTGTGTATAATAATTATGTGGAAACAAAAAAAAACAAAACAAAAAAAAAAACTATTCCTGTGATGTAATCACTGGTAACTATACATACAAATTATAAATCTTATTTACTTAAAAGTGAAGTCATAAACATGACTTGACTAAATTTGTGGGGGGAAACATGGAATAGAATTTATCACATTCTATGCTAAGCCTCTTTTGCATTGTAAAGATAAGTGTTTGGTTTAAAAAAAAAAAAAAAAGCACAGCATTCCTGTCACACATTTAGCACCTACTTAAGCTGGATTGCGGGTGGTTCATAAAATACCACGTGTGAAAGCGACAATACCGTTTGGTGAATTCAAGGGGCGATAATCACTCGAGAGGCTCAAAGCCAAGCTGGAGCGCTTGCCAAAGTCTACCTACAATTTCACCTTCTTGTGGAGGAGAACAGTTGGGCTCACCAGATGGTAAACCTGCCTATGTCTTCCAAGTGAATGCCGGGGTCACTTAGCACGAAATAACTATACGTGGCCTTTTAAGTAATACTTACAGAATACGCTTCAGCTTGCATGACCGACCTGATATCCCAGAAGTCTCTTTTGCTCCCATATCATAACCTCTTTTTCAGTCTCTCTGCTGAGCTAAGCTAATCTTGGGCACTTCATAGCTTTAGTCATTTTGTTCATCTTACAGTAATTTCAGAAAATGCCTGAGGAGGAAATGCTTTCATATTACAGACGTCCCACTTGGGTCCGAAACAAGCATTCTCCTTTATAGGCAATTTGTGTGTAAAATTTGCTTGGACCAACATGAAGACATCACCCTGTGCACTAAGCTGCTGTGAACAGCATACTGTATACATAAGAGAGCCTTCTAAAATATTTATACTTGATTAGATAGCAGTATGGATTTTGAAAGAAAAGAGCAATAAAACAAGCAGTTTAACTTTGTGAAGACAATATCAGAAATGGCTTAATATCTGTATCTTTAATAAATAATACACTGCTTTTGCCACAGTTTTTTTATGATTATAGAGGCTACAAAGGCTAAAGTAAATACAATGTTTTTTGTGTTTGGAAATCAGTTTTATCATTTTTTAATGCATCACATTTAATTTGTTTCTGGTCTAACAAAAAAAAAAAAAAAAAAAAAAATCTTAATGCCTTCTACTACTACTTTCTAAGTAAAATGTATTTTAAGATAAACTAACTTTATTTCAGACACTGTTTATTTTAACTTACTAAAATAACTAAAACTGTTAATGATAACATTACTAAGATTTTAACTAAACTTAAAATGAAAAGAGCAAATAAAATTTTATTTAAAATGTTAATACTACAATGGTATGTCAATAAAAAAAAAAAAAAAGAAAAACACAGATATAAGGTTAGTGTAAAGTTGTACCGACCGTTTTAATGTAAACACTTAAATGTACATACTATAAAACTGAAATGTAAAAATTTTATATGCAGCAGAAACATTTTTTCATTGAGTTATAATCAACCTCTTTGTTATTCTGCATTTCTATATATGACTCAGCTTCCTCCTTCAGTGCAAATGTATTGGAATGTGTCTACCATTTTATGTCAGTAAAATAACAAAAATCACATATTTTCGAAATGTCACGCAATTTGAGGAATAATTTGTGTTCATAGCACAGACATCGTAGTGATAGTGGAAGAAGTCCTGCTTGCCTTTGCAAACACTATAAATGGCTACAGAATTGTGCAATGATGTATATTAGGGATGGGTCTATCGATTCTATCAAAGCTGATCGTGTTTGAAATGTGTTATGGAGCTGTCATGTTGATGTATTGTTTACAGAGAAATGGCAGATGTATACAGTACTATATGTTAATTGAATTCATACGCCACAGGCCACACATATATCAAAATGACAGAATGGATGTGTAAAGGTTCAACGTCCTGATGCCCATGAGCTCAAACGATGAATTGTTTTCATATTCCAGCTGATTGGTGCATTTATATTCAGGCTTTGACTAAGTGTCGTAGTCGGATCGACGTGAAGGTGAAGATTATTGACTTACATCATCATGTTTAAACAGCCTAAACTCTCGGAAATCATTTTCCTATTTGTCTTTTTCGGACAGAGTTACTTTTCTCACCGCCGCATTACAAGATCTGACCCCAATCTATTTTATCTGACTTATTCTCATTTCTGGAGGTGAGAAAGTGAAGTTATATTTAATTGATGTAGTCTGATGAACGGAAAATTAATATATGATAATATAATGAGATCATCGAAAATCAGGAATATGGCAGAGGATATTTAATGGATATCTCAGACTGCTGGGTCAGTTAAGACTCGCTGAGGGAAAATAGAGTCACATTTTCTCTATCTACACACTTAGAGCTGATCTCCTATGATGTAATATTAATGGCAACTGCTTGCAATAGAAATTCAAAGCTCCTGTTGAAGTCATAGTCTTGTCGTAACTATTATATTGTTCTTCTGCATTGGTTTAACTTTTTCCCTGCAGAAAAAAGGCATGAAAGCTGAAGTCACACAAAAAAAAATAAAAACAGTTTTATCATCATCTAGAGATTTTAAACAAGTGCCATACATGATGAAAAGAGACAGAAGGCCCCCAAACCATAACAAGGATAACTGAATTCATTGAATCCAAATTGCTCTGAAAAATCTCAACAAGGCTGCATTGTACGTCTGTGATTAAAACGGAAAACCTATGAGTCTGTGAGCTTTTGCAGATGCAGTTGATGTTTTCATGTTAGAAGCAAACCGTCCCACAACACCTTCATCTTATGTTTTTGTACTCTCATCCAAACACTGCAACATTAGCATGACTATAAAAAGCACCCGAGCGCTTTGATATTTCTCATCATTGCATTTCCCAACATCGTTCAGAGCGGACACATTGTTACGAACAATCGCTTTGACTTTCCCACTGACTCTCTTTGTAACTTTGCGTCCTCTTATCTAAGGCAGTAATGATAGTGTGCCTTTTGAGGTGTAACAGACCAATTACAGGTCTTGAGGTGGGTTGGCATCTTTAAAAAAAGGTGTGCGTGTTTAATTTTGACTTAAAATGAGTGACCTTGAGGGTGTTTATTTTCAAAGCCGTGCCCGTAAAGTCACATCACATCATGTCAGGGAGCTGTCAAGCAGCAATTAGAGAGTTAACGACCCTGTCAGGAGTGATCAGAATATAGTTTTAGATTTTTTAATTTAGCAACGAAGAAGAGGCAATTCTGAGATAATGACATGCCTGCAACCTGCCTTAGCACACTTTCAGAACTCAGGATATTTAAAATAATATTATTTGGATATATTTGTATAGATAGATAGATAGATAGATAGCACTCATTAATTGTTTCAGACTGAATATATAAATTATTTTAGTTTTTAACAAATAAGGATGAAGGACGACTTACAACTGGGGTCCCCTTTGGTCTGACATTCCAAACGCCTTTTATCAGTAAAACTTGTGGTGTGACTGTTTCCAGAACAGCCCTTTCTGTGTGCGCATCTGACATGCTGTGCTGAAGACGACTCCGACGGCGTACAGCAGGGAATCTGAATGCAGTGCACTTTCCCCAGGGCCGTGAGGACTAGTGTGCAGCCTTATTATGTGTGAGATGAGCCCTGTTATGGCACACACTGAAAATATTGATCACTGGCGAGCACAGCAGCGGTAACGCAGAAGCAAGCCAGCCACTTGACACAACGGGAATAAAATTGCGCAGCAACAAAAATAAACACGTAGACTGTTTGTAGACATACAAAGAATGCCGATTTGGCTTTCTGTGGAAACTGCATATAACTTCAAATGGCTGTATGTACAGGTATGTAGAGATGCTCATTACAAGGTGTCTTGGGCTTAACAATTTCTGCAGAACAACATGCGACATTGTCAGGAAAACTATCATCATATAATTGCATTGAGGTATCGAGGAAGAAAAAAATAATAATACTGCCGGTCAGTGCCGGCAGTATTATCCAGTGCCATTTTATCCAGTGGATTTCTAGAATCATATTGTATACTATGTATTATTACTATTGTTATTAGTAGTAGTAGGTGTAGTGGCACTCAGTAAATTTACTAATTTATTATAAACACCGTAATCACAACAGGATTCATAGGGATTCGTTGTAGCCATGTATTCTATAATATGAATATCAAAAATTTGTGCCGACAGATTTTAATAGGAATTTGCTTCCTAACACAGGCTTGGATGTTTATTACAGTGCCCTGCACAATTTGACAAGCTGAAAGAGCAAAAAATGTTACTAATAAAATGATGTTTTCCACCATTATTCCCTCCCTCAGTTACAAGTATGTAAGTATTGTGGATATATATATACTGTATATATATATAGTATATATATTATTTTGACCTCTTCAAGACACTTCGCTTAATAAAGATCCTTATGCAATTCCACAAGGAATGTAATCTGTGAATTGGCAATATGCAAGAGTCAGAGCCTCAGACAGCATGCCAACCGAACCTTCATGGACCAACTGATAAGTATTTTGCACAGAAAATAGCAAGAGCTGGCTACAATCTCCAGTTCAGCATTTCAGGAGTCATTTCACAGTCTTGAGTATTCAAGATTGTTCCCTAAACAAGAAGTCAAAAACCAGCTGTAATTGGTCAATTTACATGCCAGCTTATTTCTGCTTAAGTGAAGAGCTCTTGGCCATAATAACCTACAAACTAGACCAGATTTTATGCCGATCTGATTCAAATGTCTGGCTTCACGAGCTCGCTATCGAGTGACCCCTCTTAACAGCTTGCTCTGTACTACCACATTCCTCAGCTGCGATTAGGGCTCCAAACTCGTAGATTGTGTCGGAGAGCGTCCCCACACAGCAGAACTACAAGGAGTGCCCTGCTGCCTCAGCCTGCCCATCCTTATGCAATGGCAATTATGGCATCTATTCTGGGATATGTGACACATGCGCAAGAAATGCAGCTAGTATAATGAGCAGCAGCACTCCTAATGCACAGTCTGTCTTGTGAATGTTTTATTCAGCACTTCCACATGGAGTTAGTGAGTATATGATTAAAAGGAGATAATGAACAGTGCAATTTCATTGCAGCAGAAAACGAAATGGCTTACGTTCCTTAAAAACAAACTGTAATCAGGTGTGACGCAAGAGTCTTAATTGTTACGTATGTGCATCTCTGACTCGTTCAGCAGCTTTCTGCACCCCAGGAAGAACATCCATCTGTGGCTTCCTGTTGACTTGAACGGTCCGCCATATGCAGATGTTCTCATTAACAGGTTGGAAGGGTGGTCATCTCAAGAGCATTCGTCTTCAAGCCTGCCATTCTCCCAGCATGTATTGCACAGTACGCCTACTTTTACCTTTCTTAATTTGGAAGGGAATTTAAAGTATATGTTTAATAAATATGGCATTCTCTGGGAATCAAACCCATGACCTTGGCATCGCAAGCAATAAATACAAAAGGCTAATGCATTCAAATTTGGATTTAAATTTACATTTATCCATTAGCTAGTTTTCCTCCAAGCAAAGTCTTCAAAACTGTGTGCAAAAATGATTTAGGTGGTCCTGTTGGGGATGTGCAAAATAAAGAAGGATGGAACAGAAACACTTGTGTGATTAAGCACAGATCAATGGCTTAGTTAATTGTCTGCGTAATCTTGTAAACCGGCAACGCTCTAATCAACGCATAGCGGTCTGCTTCCGGAATGAGTGATGTGAGAAAAAGAAACGGGAAAGGTTTTTCAGGGGCAGCTGGGAGTTGGGGAGGACAGAAAATAAAGGGGAAGGAAAAAAAGAAAAAAATCGAGTTGTGAGATCATCAAAGGAGCTGTTTAACATGCATGGTGTATTCTCGATAGTGGGGTAAAGCCCTTTGTGACTCATTAAGTGAGTTTTTTGGGGTTTACTCATTGCATACAAGAGATCACTGTTGCACGAGTGATGTGAAAACATCCCTCTAATCATGTATCCAAAATCGTATGTAGAAAAATACAAGCAACTGCCATGAAGGAAGCTGTCGTATCTCACAATGTTGATGAATTTGAAACCTGAAAGTTGCATCTCAGCCTATCATTGTTGCTCAAATCAAACATATGGTACTGAATGCCAGAGGGGGTCTTTGACGTAAACTATTATGACAGTGTCATTTCTGTCATGCTTTAATTTATTTATCTGTCTGCAAACTAGACTGATCAGCAAAATCTAATATCCAAATCAGTCCACATGCTCATAATTATTAAAGATACTGACAATACGAACGTGGAAATGCACAAAACTTGCTTAATAGAATGTCTTAGTTGTTATGCCATTGCCGGAATCTATACCAGTTTTGATTCTTTCCAAAGCAGTTATTACATTAAAGCACACATTTTACCTAATGTGACTGTTTTATTGTCATATTATTATTATTATTATTATTATTATGACTGTATTATTATTTTTACTCCAGTTATATGCAAAATTGACTCTAATTAAATAATAAATTAGTTTTATTCATTAAAATGGTACAGCATGGAGCACATATAGGCTACCTAAGCAAATACACAATTTTTGAATTTGAATTGACTAACTAAATAAATACTAACGAGTTCCATGCATCTGTCACCATTTTGCTATTAAATTGACTGCAGCATTGCTTCTGTTAATTGTCTTGCATTTGTTTGTGTTGCATGATATGTATATCAGTAAACACAGAGAGAGAGAGAGAGAGAGAGAAGAAAGAAACTGACAAAAGATTCTCACAGTACACACAGCTTTTACAAAATATATCTGCACTGTCTCTGTATTGGACACTTTCTGGGAAATTCTGCTTCATGGCTGTGTATGCAAATGCACAGTAAATTCAAAAGTAATACAGTGTAAAATGTAAGAAAAATTATGTAGCACACACTAAAGACAAGTCAAACAACAAATTTAAGCCAGATAACTGAAAAGAGGCAAGCCACTTGTATTCCTTGTAAACTTATAATTGAGTTTTAAATTGTGAAGGGAGGTGAGCTATAATACAGATGTAATTTTTAGCCTTACATGTCACTTCCTGGAGTGCAGCACAGCAACTCTGTATTCAACGGAATTTAATCTGAGTGAATTTTGTACAAGAGACTTGAAAATGTTTACAACCTGTAGATAAGACGCAGCTATTGAATTTGATTGAAAAAAAAAAAAAAAGTTATTTGGCACAGTGAAGGCAGAGTGATAAACTCACAAAGAAATCATTACTATGCTGCAGATTATTATGTTGCTTTGACAAAGTAAATCCCACAATTCACTCCGAACTGCTAACTGAGCTTTCAAGCTAAATTCTCCAACCATCAAGAACAGACTAGAGAATAAAAATTAGAGAAGAAAGCCTTTGTGTTTACAACTGTGACAACAAGCACTAATCAACATCAACGTAATGCTGGATTGTCAAAAGTATGTTAAATATTTGCAGTTTGTGGCATAGAATCTTTAAAATACATCAGATAGTTTCACACACCATTCTGTAATTGTGGCAACATTTCTACGCCCCTTAACATGATGCACAACAAAAAGAAAAGTGATTGGGTGGGTCTTGGCCAATCAAAGTGGACGAAGTTCCCAGACCTTCCGCTGTTAGTCTGAAGGTATGGCTACGCAAGACTAACACCAATCATACACTATACAATTCCAAGGAACACCCTAGAAACTGTCTAGTAATGCCCTAGCAACACCTAACCCCTACGGCAGTAGTAACTTGACAGAATACCTTAACAACCAGTCAGATCACCCTAATTTCCAATATATATATATATATATATATAATATATAATAATAATAATATATATGTATATGTATTCAAACAATATAAGTAACAGTATAAAACAATACATACAAATACATGAAGACAAAAGCTAATGAATAAAGGGCATGGCCCGGATTTATTATTATTATTTTTTTTTTTTTTTAGTGCATTCCTTCATTCCTATAAAGTATTTAATTATCTATTTATTTATTATTATTATTTTATTAAGCTTATAAAGCTTCCCATCAACAAGTTTATGAGGCTTTCTTCTTGGTAGAACAGCACCATATTTGGTTTGATTAACATGCATGTTTTTCAGAATATGTGTATCATGCAGCTGAGTGTGCAAAAATAAAAGGTGGGTGGATACTTTTTTAAATGAATGTTGACGCGCATCAGCTCTCAGAGATGTAATTCACAGCAGCAGCACAGAGTTTCCCACAATGCAGCTGTGCCTCTAACTGCTGTGGCAGCTAATTCAGGTGTTCTTTATCTTCTCTGTCTTCCCATGAGCTGCCAGGTAATACTGATTGGCACTGTGAGGTAGTTTGACTTTGCTTTGTCGACACACAACGGTTGAACCTCCTACGCAGCACGTCTAATGAAGAGTCCGCATGTGCCACGTACCATCAATCAACAGTTGTTAGCTAGTCAAGATGATGATTAAATTATTAGCAAGCCTTGTGGAATAGCTACTGCTGGCTTCACCCCCATAGCAACCGCAGAGTTAACTAGCACGCTCAAGCTGTCCTGGTTACTTTAATTGTGACAGCCCTTTTGGGTGCAACCACTTTCTCTGCGAGGAAACTGATGCCGCTGCATTAGTAAAAATGCCACATGATTTGTGTCAAGGTTCTTTGATCGAGACACCTTGTAAATATGTTGAATATTGCTTTCTTCAAAGTCAAAGACTTACAAACCAATATAGACTCGACAGTGAAACAAAGCATATAGTATGAATCGTGGTGCCATCCTCAATTTTGACAGCAAGGAGAATGATAATGAAGCAGTTCGCTTCTGATGTTAAAAAAAACATCCTCTCTCTTTTTGTTTAGATTTGCCAGCAGATTCAGTTGTGCATATTATTATAGTGCAACAGATAGATAGATAGACATGCGATTTTGTTGATTTAATGCTAGCTGGCATTAAAATGTGAACATAAGGAGCTCTGCAGGTAATTGGTTATGTGTGTTTAGACTTAGATCGGATACCCAGATATTGGATATGTATCCAATTGAAATCCACATTTGGAAGTGGCCCAGATCAGCTGAGAAAAAATTCTATCTGTGTCTGATGTGAGCAAAAATGATGATTTTATGTGTCAGTAAATGCAAGGGTTACTAGTGCTGTGTCCCATACTACGCCCTTGTGTACTCTTTTGGTGAAGATTTGTAATAGAAGATTGACTAATAGAAGATTAGACAAGTTTCAGGACATACTGTGACAGCATACAATTGTGTCTTTGACAGACTCTCTGTCGCACCTGTTACATCCATCCTGTTATTCTCAACTGGCCTGTCAGCCGTCTTGTTATAGTTAACATTCTCCACATTTCATCTTATTTTCTACCATATTGGTATATATATGTGTCTTCTAAGCTGATAACTACCCTAATATTTTCTTCATGATGATTCATTTAAAAAGTTAATGGCTGGATAGGTGTTAATAAAAGTTAATGTTGTTGTAGATGAAATATAACACAAATGTTTATTGTTATGTTATTATTATTTTTGCTAGTTAAATGTTGATTATTAGTAACTCGTACCCCTAGGAGTGTTAGGGTTAGGGCTGGGTAGAGCTCAGAGCCTGGCCTGGCCAACGCGTGCACCCCGGGTGGAGGGTGGGATGGCTGAATAGCTAGGATGGTGAAATCGGTTTGAAGGAGCGATAGTTGTTAGAGGCTTGAGGCTTAACTAAAGAAGCTGGAAACCAAAGGCAACAGTGGCAGAGAAAAACCTATAGGGAGGAACCTGGGTTAGCAAGGGAAAATTCCCCTCTGGCCCGGAAACCCGTCACCCGGTTCCCAGTTTAAGGGGTGTAAGGGGCTGAAAAGAACAAGGATGCGAGGGAGAGGATGATGGAGGTATTTAAGGGGAAGCTTTAGCTCTGATGGGGTAATTAGCTAATAGGGTGATAGGCGGCAGCTGGTTAATCATTCGTACGAGGTCCTCCCAAAATTTGTTATAAAACATAATTTTTGTTTTTTGTTTTTTAGCAAAAAAAGAAAGAGTCGGCTCACATTCGCCTAAACGAGTTGTCAGCAATTCGAATATTTTTGTGTTACGGCCACACGTCATGAAGTAACATATTTGCATAATGTCCGCCCACGTACTAAGTCGCGAAAAACTTGCCTGCCTACAAACAGTACAATTTCCACGTGGATTACATCATGTCAAGAAGACACTGTACCCTGCGCTGTCATTCAGTTATGGCAATGGCCTTTCGTTTTCCAACACACGCTGTAGCGGTAGACCAATCATAAAGGACTGCACCATCTGACCAATCACAGCAGTGAGGGCTCACGGAAAGGAGGGGTTTAGACAGTGACTGATTCTTCGAACTGTGTCATTTACAAATCATTTAGAAACGGGGTAAAATTAAATCTATTTTTGGAGAAAACTAAAGTGTTTTTTGACCTTGCCTGCATGTAAACCTGTTTTAAGAGACAATAAAGCAATATTAGCAACCTTTAATATGGCATAATATCGGTACTTTAACTATGTTCTTACATTCAAATGAATAATTTGGTACAATGCATTATTGTGTAAACACATGTTTTACATTTATTTCATGTTCTTAAAAACACCTATATGTAATCACATCTGTACATAATTTCTGCAATTACATGTATACTGTACCGACCCATCCCTTTCACCTTAACCTACCCTTAAACCTACCCATACGACCAAACCTGTCCCTAACCTTAGCCGTATCCACCTTAATAGCAGACAAAGTGTTTTACAATACAGTATGAACAGTATATTGTGCATCCCAGTTAAGGCCACCTAATATAAAGTGTGACCACATAGTAATATCAGGGTTTCCTTAAAAAGTTTAAAATTTAAGGCCATACAAAAATCTTAAATGGTAAAACAACAACAACAACAAAAAAAAGGTCTTAAGAAGCCTTACATTTGCGCTTAAAAGTCCTGCAGACACCCTGGATGTGTCAGATTCACTACAAGCACGCTACATTTCAAGACTCACAGCAACTGTTTTAACACAGAGAACAGCTTTGGAGCCCAATTTACAAGTATTTTGTTGCAAACAGTCGGTTTGCTCCTCACTTGACTGAAAATAGAAGTTTGTTAAAAACTGCCGTGTCACCACATGAACAAATGTTTGAACTTCCACTGGCTTTTGTGTACAGGCTGCTACAATATTGATGGTGTAGGGACAAAACACAAAATGAAATTTACATTAAGTAATAAATCATATGTCCTGGTAGACACAAGGCAAGCAGCAGCAGGTGTGAACAATCTGCCGAGACCTGAAGTCAGAGTTACATGAGTAATGACGCACACAGGAGTGATAACTACAGCGTATAAATGTTACTGAGAGTGAAGAATACCTGGATAACACAAGATATCCAATCAATCAAAGACTCAATCTGACCTGCAAATGCTTTTAAATAATTTTTTCTGTAGGCATGGGTACATGCTCTGTGATCACAACACTTTTACACACACAGAGAGAACAAGAGAGTAAATATTGTAGATATCAGTTTCCCTTTGCTCTCATAAAATGAATAAAATGCATTTACTGATTTTGTTCTTTCCCCCAAAGCGATTCAAATTACAAATAATGAAAAAAGTCTAACAGTAGCAGAATAACAGCTAGATTATATATTTCATTTTCTTAAGGAAAATGTGAATGGCGCTAGAATATTGTAGTAGGTAGCTACAACATTTGGAGTGACTAACACCTATGAAGCTACCAGGGTGCACTGGGTGGTTGCAACCGCGCTTTCGTTTCTTTTCTCTAACATTACCATGTTAGATTACATACTGTAGCAAAGGTAATCTGTGTGGTGTTCAGGGTGATTGCTGTGATGTTCTGTCAAGTAGTTAGCATGCTAATATGCAGTTTCTGTGTTGTCTTAGATTGTCAAGAGGTTGTAAGGGTGTTTTGCAGGTGAAAATGATGCAAACACACACTAACCTTAAGTATGTGGTCAGCAGGTAGCAACATAAAAAAAAATATGCATATAAGAAAAATGCTACTGCTACTAATTAGCTTTAGTAGAACATAAAAAGTCAATGTGACATTGTCTGCATGGGTGCCTAGTCATGTTTAGATGCAAACTTCCAGCACATCTAATAACATTATGTCTTAAAATCTGACATGCACAATAGACCATGACGAAAGCACTAAACCTGACTAATGCATCCCTCCCTATCCTTCTATCATTTAGAGATTCAAATGAGGTATTCCATCTCCAAACCAATCACTAACATCCAGGCAGCATGCTCTACGCCCCATAAAACCAGCTTTTCCATCTTTGATTTATCTCCGATGTGCCGTGTTCATTAGCGCCAATCACCAAGGCTTGTCAAAAAAGCCAGCTAAAGTGATTTCGATAATGACTCACGAGATGGATCAAATGTGATGCGTGTGGGAGGCTCTAGCAGAAACGCAAAATAATAGTGCCTTCGCTCAACACCGGGTCTATATAATCCGTCCGCTTCGCTAAAAACTCAGGAGAACTTATGTGTTAGTTCTGGTCGTTCAAGGATTTGCCTACAACTTCATAAAAGAGCAATTAGAGGGGGCACGTTTGACACGCATGCGAGGGTACTTGATGAGGTTTTTTTCAAGCATGCTGGAATTAATTGAAAGCCTAATTACGGTGCCTGGGATCCCAGTGGTTACACCACACAAGGACTTTTTTATATATTTTTTTCCCCATTATTATTATTGTCTGAGACCATCTGTAGGCGGTTGAGTGAATCTAAATTTCCTCACACTTCGTTTGAAATGCATACTTTGCCTTTAAAGCATTCATGAATTTGGAGGGTTTTATTGTTTAGTTTTTTTTTTTTTTTTTACTCGTTATACAAGAACGCAGTTGTCGACTCATTGAGAAGCCCAAAGGTCCCTATTAGGTGAGCTCACAAGGTTCGGTGGGACAGTAGATCAGTGTCAGTACCTTTAATTACATTATACAATGACTTTTGCCCTAAGGGCAAAGCCATTGTCTGTTTCAACATTATATGAAGAGTACAACTGACATACAGGTCTCATAAATCTCTCCAATGAGCTGAACAACTCTTCCAAGTCGTTATTTTGGTTGGCAAACATAATTTAATAAAAAATCTGTTGCATTCTACCCACTTGAGTTCAGTTGACCTCCTCTTTTTTCTCCATTCTTGGTATAAAACACATAGAAAAATTAAAATAAATAAATAAATAAATAAATAAGTTTTATCCATGCCCACAATGCATTTTCCAAATAAATAGTTTTACACTTTTGTCCGAATGTTTAGAGTTGATGGGTTGTTTTTGAAAGAATCTTTTTATACTCACCAACGTGGCATTTATTAAATAATAATAACAACCTTTAAAATCTATCATTGTGAAGTATTATTACAATTAAAAACAACTATGTTCTATTTAAAATATTTTTAAATGTAATTTATTTTTGTAATTCAAAGTAGAATTTTCAGCATTCCAGTTTTCTAAAGTTAGTAAACAAATGTTAGCCATTTGCAAGATCTACCTGAAAACCATGAACAGGGGTTTCTTTGAACCAAACGGTATGAGTTTGAGTCGATCACAGATGTCTGTTTGGCCAGTCAGTGGCATCAAACCGTTTGAAAAGCCATTATCTTTGGAGCTTTGTTTGGTGCAGCAATTACACACTTCATCTTTAAGCAATAAGAGTTTTAAAAAGTTTTTAAAAACTAAATGTAAATTTTGCGTGGGTAAATTTAACAAGTAAAGCACAACCTGCCAATTAAAGCACCACCGCTCAGCCTCACATATCATGACTATTGTAACTTACCTTCATGCAGTACATCCTTACAAATTTCTGTGCACCAATTTGCGTACACATAATTAAGAATGAGAAATGAGAACAGGCTAATCAAGCACTTAAAGGCATCTTTGAATATAGAGCACATAATTACCGCAACAGCAGCATCACTTAATAAGACCTCAGTGTATGTATGTCTCTTTAAGAGGCTTATTCATGCATATGTTATGTAGCTGCAGTGCTTTCTCAAAAGAATGCCGCTTATTGGTGCTTGATCATAAATCCTGCCAGAGGGAAATGAGATCCTTTGACATTCAAGTAGCTTCATTTATTTATTTATGTTTTGGAACAACCGCAAGCACATGTTTACCTCTCTCAGGATATATTTTTCAAACTACAGTATTTCTGCATTTTCATACGTGCATACGTGTCATGTTTACGTCACATCTTGTGATTTGCTTATTAAAGCTCTTGACGTCTGTGATGAAGCACATGGAGCTGTGAAGCAGTGAATGACAGAAGCTGATTATCTCTGGTTTATTGCCTCATTTGTACTGTGCCTGGCAAATATTATCGCCTCAAATGAGAGAGTCCTGTTTCAATTTGTTTCTGCAAGTATGAGCAAGTCATGAATGGGGGGGATACTGTGAATTTATCTGATGGCTTATTACTTTTGCCTACCATGGAAACATGAAGAGCTGTTAGCCCCCTACAGGGAATGCTGTTTTTGTTACGTTTGTCTGACAATTCTGAACTGCTATGAAGAAAGCAAGGTGAAAGCGAACAACTCAGACATTATAATGAAGTAAGGCTGTGAGAGGACATTACACAGCATGCTAGTTCCATATCCTGTTGCTATTCTTTGTTCAGTCTATAAGTGGTTTTAAAACACATCTGTCTAGCAAAGCTGACCACATGGACTCAAGCTGAAACTGTTGTTTTGTTGCTTATCCGATTCAAAGAAACGAGTTTTCTGGATTAATCTACAATTCTGATTATTTGGGCCAAAAATTATGGCTCACGTGAATCATGCAGGTCGGTGATAAAAAAAAAAAATTACAAATAAAAGAAATGTGATGGTGATGCAGGTTACCTTGTTGGTCTTTTCTCATTGATCAAGTAACAATTCTATGAAAAATGGATGTTATGCAAATAAGTGCCAGGTGCATGGCCGGATTTTCCTGCTTTTTAACTTTGCTTTCAGATCAGTCTTATAGCAGAATCAGGCTTCTTTGTTGACTAAATTGAGTACTTAGAGCAGTGCACTACGTCCAGAATAATGCCCTCAGCCTTCTGTGATGTAATTCCTCATAGATGTGGGCAGTAGTTCACTGTGAGTATGCATCAGTCAGAAGTTTTGCTAAAGGATGCAACGAAGCGGCAAAGAGGACACGTGAGCATATAACAGGATACCCTAATTTTCATAAGCACGTGCAATCAAACCAGTTGTGCCATTTGGGACATAGACACACATGCTATTTCTTTGTCAGTGGCCAAGAAATGGGGTGTAACCTGACTTTTGTGACACAAAGTGCAGGTACACTTTAACCTGTTGGGGTGACGTTGATATGCTTACTTATACTATTATGTTGACAATTGTGTCGGCTTTTCAGACATCCATCGATTAAACTGCAAAATCTGCTCTTAGTTCTATGACAGAGATGCTTCAGCAATAGTAATAAACAAAAAATGCAAAATCAACACACAGCTTCATATGTGTTTTTGCGACCTCAAGATGAATCCAATTTGTCACACATGGGTAAATTGTTAAAAACAGGTTTTTCTGAGCTCAAAAAAAAAAAAATTGAGCTCTACTTATGTTGTAAAGCTGTGTATTATCTTATGCAAACAAAATGCCTTCAAAGTTTAGTTTTGAAAATAGAGGTAGTTTTAAAATCCAAGCACTACTGTCAGATTTTGTGAAGTCTTGCGAGGCAAAGCCTATAATTTAATCTGCATTTTGAAAACAGACAAAAACTTCAAGCTCTTTCCATTTCATGCAAATAAGGGTGAATGTACATTTCATTTTGTGGATAACAGAAAACAAAATCCTTGTACAAATTCTCGTTTTGTGACTGCTGTGCATTTAAAATGTCTCAAAATGCGTTTTGTCCTCAAAATGCTCAATATTTGATTGCATTAGATATTTTGTGGATCACGAAAGGGTTTTTTTTTTTTTTCTATAAAAGTTGCATGAAATCAAGTGCTACATTTCCATTTCCGTTGATGACATGCAACTGGATTCTGTCTTTGTGTACAAAATGCATGAAAGTAAATAGCATTTTCCATTAAATATTACATTTCATGCCACACAATAAAAGCATCTGACGAAATGATTCAGGTGACACAGGTTTTCTTTCTATCATTTGCAGCAGGTTGATTTGGAAGAATCACTGTGCAGATCTGTATACACAGGATTTTTCTGATTGTTTGCTTGCTTCATGGGTTTTGAAGTATTTTCTCCTAGTTTCAATATATATTTTTTTCAAAGACTGTACACGCACCAATGTCCCCCTGAATTGTAGATTAATTTTAGCATGTGCTCTTCAGAATTCAACACTTGCAGGCCCCCCTACTGTTCGGGACCCCCCACAGTGCCCACACTGCAGAACCTTTGTACACCACTGCTTCAGGTTTCTTTTTATGCAAATCCACAGGCCATGTCTTGAAATATGCATCACAAATCTGAAATGTAGAGAACCACTTCTAACAGATAAATATAGGGCTGCTCACATGTGCCACAATTTGATGCAGCTATACGCATGCTAAAGCTTTCTCATGCTCAGCGTCACAAATGATGCTCACAGCACGTGTCTCTGCACATTGAAAAAAGTTTAACTGCATAGCACTAACTTAGTATGCCACTTTCAAAAGAATGCGTGACTTATTCTGTTTGTATGATGGCTGGGATCTCATAACAGGACCATTAAAGATGGAACAACATGAAAAGCACTTTTGTTCAGGGGCTTGGTACTAAGACATATAGAGGTCTGATATGGTCGCTCTGGGTTTAATGAGATGGTCTTATCATGGGCATCCCCTACAGAGATCTTTGAAAAGGCACCAGAAGATTGGATAACATGATAGCAATGATTCCCAAGGCAGCAATGGCAAATAAATCTTTGGCCGTTTATCTTATTGCATCATCAAACAGGGCCAGTGCTCCAGCTGTGACACTAATTATCTGTGTTCACTGATGTTGAAAGGTAGGGAAACACTGGCTACACTTTTAAGTCCTGCACGTTGTGGATCAGCTCAAGGGTTTGAGAATCTCGTTTGGTGGCCATCACAAATTATGCAGCTTTGATTTCACCCCCTGCTCTCTTTTTTTGGCCTCATGCATGATAAAAGCAAGTCACGTATTATCTATATGACAGTCTTGAAGGGTACAGATGCTGCTAACTTGACTTCAATTTCCAATGGCGTGAAAACACAGGCTATAAACTGGTAAAGTGGAAAGAAACAAAATCATATTAGATGTAAAGTCAAATATATTTTATATTTATTATCTATGAGCATAACTCATTTGTTGATACATTCTAAAAATCTACTATGAAATCTGAATTTAATTACTTGGTATGAAAATTAATACTTCAAAACAGTAATGTATATAAATAGTTGTGTTGTTGAGAATTAAGAACTGCAGTATTAGCAGAGCATTGAACAGCAAGTAAACATTATACAAAATTATAAATTGCAAAGATCACATCAGATCACACCAAAACAAAACCATGATTTTAATCATATGTATTATTAGATGAAAAGTTTTATACATATTTCATGTTCAATTTCTTTCTTTTTTAAAATGACTTTTTCAATGAATCGAAACCTTTATATAATTTATAAACAACATCACATTTCAAAATATAGCAGCTATACGTATAAATGTAAATGCAACAGTTTTGCATTTATCTGGAAAGGTGTAACTGAATCCATAAAACATAAATCGATTTCTTCTTGTAGGTTACCATGCCTTTTGGACAAATTAATGTTTAAGCTGTACTTGCTCAAGGTCATATGAGAATGGCCCTTAGGGCAGATTTTATTTTAACTGATTGAAACGCATCAAATTAAATGTTATTCTCACCATACTGGGAGTTCAATTAATTTATCTAAATAAGCGTTCCCATAGTGGGTTTGAAAGGGAGCAGTACACACAACGTTTCAGAACAACATCCATGATCTGTTGTAGAAGAGACGGCCTTCATGGTTATAATAATTGAAATCAGGCTCATTTAGAAAGACATCTAAATGACCACTGAGATTCTGAATGAGTCTGAATGGACTGATCCTCAAAGATATAACTCAGCAAGACAATAACAGCACAAAAACAGTCCACCATTTATGAGGCACAGCAAAGAGTCCATGAAGAGGTGACAACTTAATTTGATAACTATTGATCCCCCAGTGTTGATAATGTTCAAGAATACAATGTTGTAATCAACCCTAGGGGGACAGTAATTCAATACAAGACAATTAGAACTTTCAACCTCTGTGTGTTTGTCAGCTCTCATTTAATAAGCCTTGTTGAACATAATCATCTTTATCATGCTTTGAAGAACTCCATTCAAATGTAAAGCTATGAGAGGAAACTATCTATTCCAGCGCTGAAAAAGACTGTTGACCTGAACTGATGAGCATCTGGGATCTATATTTTGGCCACAGTGACCGTTTTAAAGCACGGAAATGCAAGCGATCAGCAATATGCAAATCAACGTGTATTTGGAAGGAGAAGTAAAATGTTAAAAAGTAAAGGGATTTAATCATTAGAGACATTTGCAAGCATACAGATTCTCAAGACTGACCTGGAATAGAGTGCAACAAAAAACACCTTGAATTTCATGCTGCCATACATTTTCTCTGGAGGTTAAGTAGAAATTTGTGGCATAAAAGCAAAGTCCCCACCATGACTCTAAAGATAATGGCAAAGCAAATTATCTTTGCTATCCATTTTAGAACTTTTTTAACACCTACAAAGAGCTTGAGCATTTAAAGTGAAAGATGACATTATGGCAGCACAAGCTTACAATAAAAAAAGCAATGTTCTAAATCAATGTGGACCATTTTTGTCATTAGTCTTTGTGCAAACGTGCATTTAGTTGTGAAACTTTCTATTCCACAAGACGCAGACATTTCACTGCCTCTCCGAGCAAGTTGTGTGAGGCCAAGCGTAAATGCACTGTTGGTCTCCATTCTGGTGGCAAATGCTGAGCACGGATTGACACAAGGAATCCAATAAGCATCTTTAATTTGCACCACAGGATGAGGAACTCAAATTGCCTGTTAGCAGATTGACCACAGCTGTGGGGACCCAAGCACATGGAGGCATGCTTGTTAGGTCACAGAGAGAGAAGCATTTAAACATGCATGCCTGCGTGCCAACCTCTGTGAGAGTCTCATAGGAATCAATGAGAAGGCAAATCAAATAATGCATCTGCACTTTTAGAAATGCAGCTGTGCAAAAGAGCAATTAAAACATGACCCGGAGAGGATACGTGTGACATAGGTGCCATTATCATTATAGTCATGGTGGGGACTTTGCTTTTATACCACATTTCATTGCCTTGCTCATCTTATTTTGTCTCTCATCATTGAGGTAAACCTATAATGAAAATTACAGGCCTCTCTCATCTTTTTAAGTGGGAGAACTTGCACAATTGGTGGCTGACTAAATACTTTTTTGCCCCACTGTACATCACTTTGGAAATGGGTCATTGGACCTTTTGGGTCTTTTGAGCCACATTTGTAAGCCGTCAAATTAGCCGAACAAGAGTCACACCTGTTAGTAAATAAGGTTTTCAATCCCAAACACTGACTGTGTGAACATACAGTAGCCACTTAGAATACCTCCAGCTAAACACAATCTGACACCCGTGATTCATAATAAATCAGATCTGCTGTGTACTAGCAGGCTCCCCCGAGGCTAATGGGGGATAAAGCAGTGAACTCAAAATGACACCAGATAATTTTCTTCAATATTTGAACTACTCTTGGAGGCAGATTACCAAAATAACAGAGACAGTTGTACTAACTGAACAGTGATTGACATTTCCAACTGTTTTTGCTCCCACCTGCTTCAATTATCACTAACTTCTCCTGAGAGCGAGCGTCTGCTTAATGACTCGACGGATCTGGGGAAAACAGAATATGAACGTGTGCAATTTGGTTTGTTTGTCTTGGAAAGAACAATGTGATGATTTTTACAATACAAAATGAACTTTAAAACTCTGATGGCAAGCACAGGTGAAGAACATTTTTAATGAAATTATTTGGCAATAATATGTATGTGCGCTTGATATCTCCTGAAGACGTTTTAATGAGACGGGATATGTAGACAGTGCAGATGTTATTTGCTAAAATTTTAAATATACACGGTTCCAAAGTTTGGGATCAGTCAAATTTGTAATGTTATTCAAAGAAGTGTCTTAAAAGAGTTATATTAGTTCTCTTTTCTTTTGCAATTTATTTCTATGATCATCTGTGTCACATTATGCTTCTGAAATCATTCTAATATGCCGATTTACTGTTCAAGAAACAGTTCTTATTATCATTGTTGAAAACTGTGAAGATCGTTTAGGATTTTGATGATTAGGAAATCTTTTATAACATAAATGTCTCCACTGTCACTTATATAAATAAGTATTCTTTAAATCAATTAGTCAGTCATTTAGTTTTATCTAATCTTATTATGTCATCTCTGTCAATTGAGATCCCCATGCCAGATAGATATTGAAAAATAAACCAAAGGATCATCTGACAATGTGCCTAAAATAGCTTCAGTTTTGTTCAGTTATCATATGCGAAAGATCCATGCCAACAAAAAGCAAACTGATATTGAGGTCAGATTGGACACCTGCACTCTTGCAATATCCATAAACAAGCTTCAGTATTGCATTGACTTTTTTATAGGCTTCATATGTCTGTACCTGTAAAAGACAAATGCCCTGTAAACTCGAGCAGTTCAGCTATCTCTGTACACATCTAACAAAGCATGACATGCAATGCTAAGCGAATTGTTGCAAACACAAGCTCCACCAGGTCATGCTTTGAATAACACCCGAACAGTGTGTGCCGTATTGTTCTGCCCTGTTCGGTGCTATAAATTTCCACACTGCATTAAACTACACAACCTAATGCGCTGTGAATTTCAGGCGAAGAATGAGGTCTGCTTTCGCATAATAACTTCAGCGGGCCTGCAGAAATACCAAGGGCTGCCCTGATCTTGACATGTATTAGCTCGCCTTGCAGAACAATTGCTTCTGAGGTAGAAAAGTGAGCTTTTTACTTCTGAAAATGACTTATCAGCACAAATATTTGGTTCAAAGCCAGGCTTAACTTCACACACAAGACAAAATGTGCCAGGAGAAAGATACGTGGCTTCGCTATGCAAGGTAAGCTAGTGGATTGTTCTGTTTAAACCAGAGCAGTATGAACAAACGCTGCTGAGTAGGCAGTGTGCTGAATGTTACGCCCTGCGGATAATTATATGAATGCGGACTCAGTACCTTAACTAAGTAATTAATGGTCATTTAAGTCATTTTCACATAACTTGAATGAGAAATGCAGCACTTTGATCTTCATATGAAAAGCATTGCAGTGTCTCAGATGGGCAGTTTTATGAGTTGCTACATAGAATGAATGTAGAAGAAAAATAAATAAATGAATACAGTACGTGTATCAAAGTTGATTGGACCCGTCATTGCAAAAACTGACATTGAACATATCATGGGGATTGTCCAGTAATCACTGGCTCTGCTTCGAAAGGTCAGCAAGAAAACAAGGTCAAAGTTGAAATTGTTTGAACTTTGAGCGCCATGTTGCAACGCTTAACCGGTGCACAACACACCGCTGGGGGTGATTGTACAGCTGATGCTTCAGGATTCAATGCATTGGGGAACGATGGGAGTCATGTGAAAGAGTTAGTTTCCCATTATAACCCTATTATTGAGAGTTTTCTTAGATTCACAATAATGTTTTTTATCTCTGGTGTAATGAGTTCATCTGTAATACAGAATACAATTATAGTTCTCCCCAGATAGCCTGCACTTTAAACACTGCTGCTATTGATTTTGTAGTACTTAGATAATGCATACTCACTGTATAATGGTTTCTGTCTTGTCTTCTAGTGGATATGCAGACTTGCTAAACATTTCCACCCATCATATGATATTTCCAGGGATAGATTTGTTGACTAAATCTAATATTGGATAAAAGATAAACAAGAATTACAAATGTGGCTTCGGAAGCCAAGTGAAAAAAAGTTGAATCACTAAAATAAAATGAATAAAAACAAAAACTGACAACCCCTGATCCCCAACGTCAAAAGAAAGAAAAATACAGGTTTGGAATGACATTGACGGTGAGTAAATGATAACACCACACCTCTAACATTAGTAAATAAATGTTTTAATCTGGCGCCCTGGGACAATCTGTCTGTGCAAACAATGCAGTGAAAATTGCATCAATTTTGCAGTTCTGTTTGGAGCCACCGTGGTGCGGAAATGACAAGCTTTGTGGAAGCAGGATCTCTGCAAGGATACAATGCAGATGCGCTGTATAATTTATATTTTGATGCCCTAAACCGTTAAACTCTGCAGTCGCATAACCATTAAGCCAAATGGATTATAAATCAGATTTGATATTATGTGATGTACTCATCTGCCACACAAGAGCCAAAGTTGGTAATCTGACCGATGAACCCGCAGTACGGCGAGTGACTGTCAGCTCTATCAGTCGCGCTGCCTCTCCAACTCATTTGCTTAAATGAAATCACATTTGCTGGGTGGAAATAAATTATGCTGCCACCTTTCAGTCCGTGTAGCATTTCTCTGCATGCAAACCGAACTGAGATGTGTACCGCTAATTGTTGCACTTGAAAGCACTCTATACTGGGAATGCTCAGCTTTCTGACTTACAGTAGCTGCCGTAACTTTCCTGTCTCTCCTTCACCCCGTCTCTCTCTCTCTCTCTCTCTCTCTCTCTCTCTCTCTCTCTCTCTCTCTCTGTATTATTTTTTTTAATTTTTTTTCAAAATAGCAGATTCTAAGTCTAGCACCGCAGTGATACAAAGCCGACAGTCCAAGATTGAACCACAATGAACCCGAAAGTGACGATTACATTTCTGACATTTCAGATGGAAGAATGCTATGCAGCACAAATTATAACTAAAATAAATTCAAAAGATATGCCATAACACGTATTTTCCCTTCTCTTTAATACAAGACATATTTAAAGTCTGTTCAAACCAAGCATGGTAACTAAAGTATAAAGATAACAATAAAGATACTGTTAAAAAAAAACATTATCGATGTTAAAGAATAGCTTTGACTATCACAACTAAAATGATAAAGGCACCGAGAAACAACATCGTTGGAATCACTTTCAGACCAATTATATCTAAATATTTTTTTTTATTTATTTCCAGCTAATGAATCATACAGACATTGATATGTGTATACCAGTGAAAACTGTATATATTGAAAACTCAATATTTTCTAAATATTCTATAAAAAAAAAAAAAAAAAAAAAAATATATATATATATTTATATATATATACATACATATAATTTATTTATCTTTTTTGCAACCTCATATTCCATATTTTCAAATAGTTGTATCTCCTACCTTATTAAAACAAAACAAAACAGCTTATTTATTTAACTTTCAGATGATGTCCAGGGTCACAAATATCCTTTGACGATCAGACAAAACCAAATGTTTGAGTTGCGAATGTCTAAGCCATAGACTTCTTCCTCATAAGATCCTAAATCTGTGTTTTAGATAATGACTAAAGCAAGAGTTTAAGTTGTCTAAACCGAACAGTGTATTGTTTTTGATATGGTAAATCCTGGTGAATATTCATGCAAAGTGAACATTAACGAATGGGCGTACATCATTGTTTTGATATATTTACTTGATTTCTAATTGAAATACTCTTCACTGATTTCCTTGGCTGAGACCCAAGTGTTTATTTGTGTCCTTGGTTGATAACCTTGCATAACTAACTTCTATCAAAGATGTCCTTCCCCTGGACAATTAAAAGCTGAGATTTAAACAAAGTGAAAATGATTCAAGGAGACAATAATGCACAGGGAATACAAATGCAATTTCCATTTCAGAGGTGGCAACTTCAATGGCATGCGCTCAATGTACAATTTTAACTTTGTTGTGCACATGACAAATGTGTACGTCCTTCACTTTGATATCATTAACATCAAGGGGTCAAGGTTTGGCTGGTTAGCATGGCCCCATTATCCACTTCAGGTTGATGCCATAACTACACCATCTGGCAGCAAAGAACTACCAGACAGCTCTCACACCAGGAGTTGTAGACCTATTGTGTGAAATCTAAAAATACTGAAAACAATCAGAAAAAAAGGAAGAATGTTTATAAGTGACATGGATTTATATATTAACATTTTATATTATATTGTGCTTAAATATTCATAAACATATATGCATAATTATACAAACAGAAGAGCTGCCTAGCTCTTCATAACTCATAAAATATACATAAATGCCCATTTGCGTGAAACAAATTGCACTTACAAGTCAATGTTGTTGTTCCACAACACAAGTGATTTCTAATATATTTTTTCTTCTGATTACAAAGTTAATTCTCATATAAATAATAAAAGTTGGAACACAGAAAGTTTTTTTTTTCTCTTTCAAAGTTTGATACTGCGTTCCCTTATAGTCTTTAATTATAGCAATTAGCAATAAATGGCAAAATGATTCAATGCAGCACACAGATCTAAACATAAAAGTCATCCAGCAAAATATGTAAGTCATAATATAAGCAGCAACAACAAAAAAAGATTTTTGGAAAGGAAAGTTATGGTGAATCTGTGCACTATAAGCTACAGTCTTTGACAAACCTTGAGATCTCCAAATGTTTTTAGCAGTTTTGTAAAGGTGAAATATTATGACAGGACATGCAGAGGTGTGATCATTTGAGTACAGTAAGTAATGCCTTAGTAATTTCTCCCAACCCCTTAGCAACTGCCTAGAAACAGGCCCCAGTTTTATCTTACAACCAGAACAAAAATCCAACACTGTGACGGTGAGTTTTGCATGAGCAGCCACCACTCACATTTACTTAAGACAATGCATATGCAATTATTTCCATTTTGTACCGTTGGCGGTGTAGAAATCCTTTAAGATTCTCTTTGGGGCCTGATGGGAAGTGTGATATTGTTCTGTCAGGCTGTCAGTTATGTTGGAGGCTGGATGCTGAAATGAAGCATATTGTATGAATCAAAGCGGTCAGGGGTTCAGGAAGACGGATGGCCTTCACTGAAGGTGCTTTTCATTACCTCTCCTGCAGTGACCTGGATGGAAAAGGTCAACCTAATTAAAAGTAAATGTACACCTTCCATGCTCTTGTCCAAGAATGATGAAGAAACTGAACTTCCTTTTCAGGAACTCGAGTTGCGTCGACGAGACGCTATGGGAATGCCCTCAGCTTGACGGCTCTGAATTGTGTGTTGAATCGGCCAATGATGAATTGGGACGTCATTGGCGGGTGACGTCACTGGCCAGGAAGCATAGAAGCATGTGGAATGCTGCCGGCAAACTAGCTTTCTGTCATTCAGCGAAGCGCTCTGTGTGGAACGTGTGTTTGTTCTAGCTTAAAAGTGTCTCTGTGAAAAAAGAAAAAGAAAAGAAAATGGCGAGGGCGACTAACCATCTTATAAAGTGCGTGTTCTTCCGTACAAGAGAGATATTCATATTGCTGGTGAACACACACATAATATGTGAAGTTGGCCATAGGGCTCTCTTTAGTGATAAAAGAGAGCCTAAACCAAGCGACTCTTGCAGCACTGGCACATTCTAGCTGAGGCTGAGGTGCCTGCAGATCGCTGGCTGCAAACGGAGGAAGCTGAGACGGGAAGGTCCCTATCTCAATCCCCAGCTCAGGGTCTAGCGCTAGCTAGTGATAGGCAGTTCAGCTCTTTACACAAAATCGGCTCCTTTGGCTCGGTTCTCTTAAATGAGCCGGCTCTTACTGCTCCCAAATGGCTCTTTATTTAATATTGCTCAGAGCCTTCCTTTTTAGCCCAATTTATCAATTGTGAATGTTATATAAATTGGTAAGCAACTTTTTAATTCCTTATGTTTCATTAAAAAATGCACAGTTACTATTATTTAACAATTTAATAAAACTTTAATTGAACAATTGAACACAGCCACAGCAAACAAATCAAATA
>JAUMHQ010000044.1:16354393-16368092 GCA_032361165.1 Enteromius paludinosus | reverse complement strand
GTGCGATTAAAATGCGTTAAAAAAATTAACGCGTTAATGTTTGTGTAATTAATTAATCTAAATTAACGCGTTAAAGTCCCGGCCCTAATATAATATATATATAAATTAGCAATAAGGTTGAGCTGTCTCATGAATAAATCATGGCTAAAGGCTGTTGTTAGGCACGACAAAAGTGGATAATATGCATTACAATACAATAATAATGTTAAAATAATAATAATTGCTACAGTACGTATACATTTCCACTTTCTGCTCAGGGGAACATGTTTTTTAAGATGTTATCCGCATAAAGCAATGCAAGTGAATGCCTCGCTCAGTATCTTCTATATACATTTAATCAAGTAAATATAAAGCACAGGTCTGGCAGACTGTCATATATATCCTGATAAGATCCAGCTATCTACATGAACAGACTTGATAGCACTCCCATCTTATGAACATCAACATACACATCACTTTCCCAGCATGTCTGACAGCAGTGATAATTCCAATATATGTGTTTTGAAGCAGATTGTATCAAGAATGAGTGCACCTGACACTACATGTGTAAGGATGATCAAACCACAGATGACGTGCTGTTGATGTTGCTGTGTTTTGTGGCATGCCGTTTACCAGTTTGTTGTGCATTTCTATTTCTCAGCTGTCTGGACAAATGTGTCTAAACCGAGCACGCAGCTTTATCACTGACGTCGCTTCTCTGCCATACTTCATCACGTCTGTGTGCTGACGCATGATTCATCGCATCCACTCTCATGCACTCCGCTGTACTCTGATATTACTTAAAAACATAAGTCACTGTTTTCTCTCACATAGAGGCTGATGGCACAGTGGTTAAAAGAACCATTCACATAAACATTACAATAATCTTAAGTTATATATGCATTTATTTACTTTCAGGTAGAATGTAAAAGAGGAAATGTCAATACAGCTGTTTTAAATGTGACCATTCGAAATTAAACAAAAAACATAAATGTACACCATTTAAACCAATTCAGTTTTAAATCATGTTCCCCAACACTACATATGCTAGGCAAACCTTTCTGGGAAATATTCACAGAGAGATTGCAGAATAGAATATGACAAATCCTTACATTGGATCATTTATTGTGTGCTAATTGATGCTAAACGTGGCTTAGCTTCACTGTTTTGAAATGTCTAGGCTGTTATGCTGTTGAAATAGAAAAGCAGTTAGCACAATGCAAACACAAATTAGTCCTACAAGAATATATCTCAAAAAATGAAGCCAATGATGCAATAGACTGAAATTTAAGCGGTCATCAATGTCAAAAAAATATCATAAAGCATAATATTTAAACCTGAAAAAGTTCCTTCGCTTAAAATCTCATTCTATGATGCCTTTAAAAACATTTCCTTTTTTTTAATCTGTTATTTTTAACTCTTTCAACATAAATCGTGAATTTAACTACTTTGAGTTGCATTCATACACTGATAATAATCAGAAATGTTTCTTAAGTAAATCAGCATTTTATAATGATTTCTGAAGGATTATGTGACACTGAAGACTACAGTAATGACACTGAAAATTCTGCTTTGATCACAGCTGTCACGCCCGCACAATCGGCTGATCCTGGATCAGTCCCGCTCCCAATCTCCAGACTACTAACGACACACACCTGTTTCAATCAAGAGCGTTTGTTTAAAAGGCACCTTCACCAGTCACTCAGCGGCTGAGCTCAGGGTAACAGAGCGTATCTCCTCTCTGGCTTCTAATGCTTACCTTGCTTTGAAATCCTGTGTTCCTGGACGTTTGTGACCTGTAGGAACTTACCTGTGATACTCACCTGAGGTGCTTACCTGAGCTGCCAGCGCTTCATGCCTCATTCCGATGACCTGGAATCTGCATTTGTGGAAGTAAGACACTTCTTATATACTCACTGGGCACCCTTACCTGTATCACAAGCACTGCACTGCACACAATGGACTTTATATGACATTCCTGCATTGTAACTCACCTACTTCTCTGCTATGCCCACAGTCTATGGAGAAATCCTGTAACACTCCTGTAATCCGGAGTTGCTCACCGTCTGCATACGATCAGGGAGATCGTTGGATGCACTGCCTACAGCAGCAGCGATCAGGGAGATCATTAAGAGCTTTTGATGCTGATATGAACTATGTGATTTACTCTTCCTTATTTTTCTTTAAAAAATATTTTCAGACCCGTCCTTGAGCGTTACAACAGCAGTAAATTACATTTTAATTTAGAGTGCAGTGGTGAGCATTAAATAAATGGAGAGCATTTATCATTTGAATTAATTATCACCAACACATTTATTCATAAGATTTGTTCAAACGTGTAAACTACATACTGTAAGCTTAAAGTGCCCCTTTATGCCTTTTCAAATATGATCTTTCATGCAGTGTAGCTGATAAATGAAGTTTTTGTCTATCAAAAAAAGTCTGCTCACATTTGGCTAAATGAGTTCTCAGCAGTTCAAATCTTTTTCTGTTACGGCCACACGACACAAAGTAACATATTTGCATAATGTCTGCCCACGTACTACGTGGTGAACCACTTGCCCGCCCACAAACAATTTCCACGATTTTTCATTTCCATAAATTTGTTATGACTTGTTACATGCTACTACAATTTTCCAGCTCACATTATGTTCACAGCTCACAGTTTAAATCCGTATACACCACCAGCTTTTTCTTAAGCTTCTTGAAGTTTGTTAAAGTTAATGGTCACATACTTCTTTGACTCATTAATTTTGAGTGCTGGTTAATGCATGTTCCTTATGGGTTTTCACAAACCTGAAAGTCAAACTAATAGAATATAATTTTACTACTTCTTCCTCTTCTTCATTAATTGCCCCTCCCATATTAATAAAAGCCAGGTTCACTATGGTTGGGTTCACAAGTTAATGATCCATTATTTAGGGGATATGTAATGGGAGGTTAATTAAGTATGTAATGGAAACACTTTAAAGCAGCGTGTACAGTGTGGCCACACAGATGGCCACGCAAATGCTAAAATAATGCGCTCTGTTATCGATTTGGAACAAAATCACAGAGTTCAGCTAATGCATTCACACAGCATGAGTAATGAGGAAAGTGTTGAACCCGCAAACATCAAAAATACATTCCATGGCATTTTATCTTTTTTTATTAATCATTTGGGCAAGCTGTCAGTTATATAAATTACACTAGACAGTTCCCAGCACTTGTGTCTTTAAGCAGTCCCACACTCCCCATATAATTCACATAAACTGCATACGAACTTTACACGTTTCATCCACATGTGATGTCAGACACTTAATGAAGTTGGCTAGATTACTTCAATATCGCCACAGACTGGCCAGGTTTCACATTTCAGAAAGCTCGCAGCAAGCGTATGTAAATTGGAAACCTCAAATATAGCCAAACTGATGAAGCAATTCTCTCTTCTGGCTGTTCTTTGGCCTGATCTGTCAGTCAGCGTCAGCTAGCCATGCGCTGGATTGATGGTTACTGTTCAGGGCGACTGAATTCCCTGTGTGACAAAATAATGAAAAAAAAGATGTATGGTTAAAGTTCAGTTGGGGACCTGGGGCTTTCATGCCTGACAAACATATTATTTGCTTGATAAACTGATAAGGCCAGAATACAAAAGAGTTGAGCAGACATGTAACCTTTACTGAGTGAAAAAAAAAAAGCCCCAATAACACTAGCATGCTTGTTTCTGACGGGACACTGTGTGGTTTCTGAACCAGACAAAACAAACAAAATGTGATAAATCGTGTTAAAAATTGCGATTTACTTTTATGCATCAGTTTATTTGGAGCAGCAATCGGTTCAATTAAAGTAAAGTATTAACTCGGGCACAAGGGACAATATAGTCTATTAATATAAAGAAATGTTCTGTATTTAGTGTAAAGCATTTAGTGCATGCTTGTTGACACAGACACACACACACAATTATACAGTATATATAAATATATTATAATTATTATTGTTTTTTTTTTGTTTGTTTTTTTACATATGTTGGACCTGTATTTACTGTAAAATGTGCACTGCTCTGCACTGTGTTATAGGCTTAATGGAAATTACTACTGAATAATGTCCGGGCACAATTTATATTTTTATTTTTTTAAACAGTGTGAGTAATTGTGATTATTATAATCATTTACTTTAAAGTAGCTTCAGTCTGGTTAGCTCATTTCTGTTGGTAACTTTCAGAAAAGTAGATTGACTATAGATTAACTATAAATCATTGGTCATTTGCTGCTAGGCAATTTACAGTTTGAAAGTAGCTTCGACAGAGCAGATTACTTTTAGACCCTGCAAATGAGTGTAATTCATATGTAAAATTGCATTATCCATATAGAAACCTTTGAATTGCATATTACATTTGCACTCATGCATAGCTACTCGATAGTTTGGATATTAGGTCATTTTATCGCCCGTGTCCAGGAAGAACTGTAACTGGACCGATCGAGTCTTCTTTAAAATGCCCATTTTCGAGTCATATTTAAAGGAACCATTTTCAGGCCGTCCTCTGTAATAAATACTGATTCAGAAATGGATTCATAAATAAACCTAAATGAGTTTGAAATTGCCCATTTTCACAAGGCCAATTGGAAAATAACCCCCCTCATCTCGGTTTCCATCCACTACTATGCCTCTTTGGAAAACCCTCAGAATAAGATTGCACGTTAGGCCATTTTGTAGGAGAGTCCGCTGACTGAAAGGAAGCAGAAATGCAAAGCTCACATCATGTAGGCTGATTGGGTCAGTAGAGAGCTGAATTTTGATAACTCTGGGAATTTCAAATGTATCACAGTGTCCTTTCAAGGCTTTATAGACAGAAAAGGGCTAACACAAGCAATTTCATTCATTACTGTCTGGACATGGGCTGCTGCCTCGTTGGCGCTTACTTAGAAAGTGCAGAAACACTTCCAAAAATCAGTCCGGGTTTAAATGTGTAGAGCTAGTTAAAAGAATCCAAATCCAAATATTAAAATGCAGACATTATTTTCTCACTGTTCACAACGTTTTGTCACCTATATGCTGCTATAAGACGTGAGACATGGACATTTCTACGCTCTTGTCAGTCCAACAGTGTGCAAGGTTTTCAAGCTGCAAAAAGAAAAACTATACACTGTTACGACAAATCTTGTGAGTAGAGAGAGAGAGAGAGAGAGAGAGAGAGAGAGAGAGAGTTTAACCCATCCAACGTGCACACACACAGCAGTGAGAAGTTATCAACCACGCACACACACCGATTGCTGCAGCACCATGGGAGCAGTTGGGGGAACGGTGCCTTGCTCAAGGGTCTCACCTCAGTCGTGGTATTGAGGGTGGAGAGAGTGCTGGTTATTCACTAACCCCACTCACAATCCCTGCTGGACCTGGGACTCAAACCCATGACCTTTAGGTTACAAGCCCAACTCCCTATCCATTAGGCCACGACTGTCCCCCCCACGACAGGTTTATTTTAACAACCTGATCATACAGTCTTTTGGATATTTTTAGACTAATCTGACGAATTACACACTTAACTGTGGAACATTATTTTAATGCTATGTTAGCTGGAGTTACTCTCAGATGGGTTCGTCACTTTTTGAGGTACCCCTGAAATATTTGTGGTCAAGTGCTATTTGTAGCGCGTTTCTGTGTGTGCAGCGCCTGTTTTGTCAAACTGATGAAGATGTTTTAATGTGTTGTCATTTTTTTTTTCTCTTTGCCTGTGTTTTCTGAAGTTTGCAGGCTGTTGAGGTTCAAAATGTGCCAAGAAAATATCCCCCACAACTGCTGAACCAGGGCAGGATGGATCCATGCTTTCACGTTCTTTACGCCAAATTCTGACACTATCTCATGAGACCAGGAAACATTTTTCCAGTATTCTATTGTCCAATTTTGGTGATCATGTGCAAAATGTAGCCTCTGTTTACTGTTCTAAGCTGACAGGAGCAGCACCCAGTGTGGTCTTCTGCTGCTGTAACCTATCTGCTTCAGGGTTCAATCTGTTGTGCGTTCATAGATGTTATCCTGCAAACAAGATTTGCCATTTTTGGAGTTTTCAGTCTCAGTGTAGGGGGAAACAATCTTTTAAAGTATGTATTGGTATTAAAATCACAGATAAAAAGAGATGAAGTGTAATAAAGTAACCATGTTGCTGTGTATTTTGGATGCTTTCTCCAAAAAATAAAAAATAAAACATAACATTAAAGCAAGTTCTCAAAATTGACCAGTGCATGAAAAAAGCAATTTACAGTAGTTTGCACACTATAATCTGAACACAATCGATGTTGAGTTTAGACTGAAAAATGGCTACTTGTGTGTCCTGAATTGTTTGACATCACAATGACATTGGTTCACAACATGCTAGTTGGAAAAAATGAGAATGTAATTTATAGCAGAAAGATTTTCTAGGAAAACAACTTAAATTACTGGCTGTTCAATCTAAAATATCTGGTCCTTTTTAAAGAGTGCACAGCCATGGTCAGGCAGTATGAAACGTTGCAAAGAAAAGAGATGCATTACGATAGCCTACTACTTTTTTTTTTAAATAACACAGGATGCTTAGAATAACTTCCAAAGTCAATTTTTCAAAGTCAGGCCAAATAACTAAAACTCTGCTTCCAATAAATGCACCGAACATTGTCTGTTCTGTTAAATAGTAAAACCAATTAGCTAAAGGGAAACTCTGTGATCTGCTGGCAGTTTAAAATATGGAAACATTTGTGTATGATTAAAGGACCAGTATGAACATTAGTTTATCAATTACAGCTACTCTAAACTGTGGATGTTTCCCTGCCTCAAAAAGATATTGTATTGAGATGAACTGCTCTTCAAGGTACATGACTCATGTGTTTTGGGAAATGCATCATCTGCTTCAGAGCGTGACTGAATAAACAGTAGACGTGTTCCAAAATAGAAGCAAGCTACTTGAGGAGTCAATTGCAGGTATTTATTGCAAGTTATGTGTGACTATATAGTGCTGTCCAGTAAATGCTTTTCTGTATAAGGGCGTAATCAAGGTTAATCAAGGCCTGCTGGAGTGGCCGGGAGAAGTTGTTTAGGATGCAAGAAAAGGGTGTTGTAAATGTCATCAATTTTAATCAAGATCAAAGTGCCCTAGAAAGAAAACAGTCAAAGCAAAAGCAAGAAGCCTTCCTGTAACCCGCACCAGCAGTTGTTGAGTCCTCAAAAACCCTGGGTAATGACGTGCCTAGAAAGAAACGTTAAGTCTTTTACAAGTTTTTATATTATTTATTTATTTATTTATTTATTTTTAAATCATAAGTAGCCAACCAGGACTGCACTTCATCTCTATTCTAGATCACTGGTCCAAAATGATGGATTTTCAATTTAGTAGGACACTAACATGAAAAACATTTATATATATATATATATATATATTTTTTATTTTTATTTTTTTTTTTTTCATGTTTACATATTCAGCGGTCCCCCATGTATCTCGATTTTATTTTGTGAAAACCTACTTAAGGTGTCTTGCTTTGCTCCTAAAATTAAATATGCTCTAAAATGTAATGTATTATTATTATTTTTTTTTTGTTTTCTTTGTAGTAGTTACACTGCCATCACAATTGCATGGGTAATGCTATGAGATTACCATTTAAAACAGGTTACTGAAATGTTATAATCACATTTGCAATCGTGTTTTAGTAATAAAATGTGTTGTTACTGGTTAGTATGAGGTGTAAAAGCGACCCAGGCCCATTGGAAGTAACTTGCCTCTACATACATTTCTGCGACCCCGTAATTATGTACCTTACTGCACATTTCGTCAAAGTTTCGAAGTTAAATGTCCAGAGAGTGGTGCTAAAACATACATTTAATATGCAACCATGACACATTTGTATTACTTTAGGTTGATACAGGTAAGTTTTGTAGTGTTTTTATAATACAGGTACGTTTTGAGGCCATTCGGAATTCAAATATCCAGTGAGTGTCACTAAAGATTAATGCATCAATCACACTGGAAATATATCTCCACCAAAACCCAAACCTAAACCTACCCGACAGTGTTAACAAATGCAGAAGTAATTAAAAAACGTATTCGCTGATGCAGTCATGCTGTTTTAACTGCCTGATGCTGATTTGAGCTGTTTTGTAAAATCGTTTTATGCAGGTTTCAAACCACCTAAGTGCAACGCCGCATCACATGAGCTACCAGATGAACTGACTAAACTTAATAACTTATACCTATGAAGCTGTATATGTGATGACAACATTCAAATGTACCAGTTTTCAAATCATGCAGAATTATAAATAAGTTTTGAAGTCATAATATTTTGCAACTAGTTGTGTGAAAATTAGCCTTTATTAATCAAAAAATTTACCTGCAAATCATACTTTTGCGTGAAAAGGAATAAAAAGTTTTGCTCCCTCAAGTGTTCATTTCAAGTGGAAACTGCAGCGATTCATATGTACTTTACAGGTATAGGTAAATTATTAATATTATTTTTTATTTTTTTTTTTCAGTTTTGCAGAAGATGCACGTATTTCCAATGAGCCTAGGTTGCGTAAAGGTCCCAGCAGTAATATATACAGTACCAAATATGAAAAACAAATAAATAAAAACTGACTTAAAAATAAATAAAAAAAAGACAGAAAAGAGCAAGCTGGCAGCCTCTTTAATGCAATGTGATAATTAGCTGTCTGTTAAGCACAGAAGGATGCAGTGAACCAGACATAAGATCGGCTCAGAGCATCTTGACACCGATCCTGGGGGGCTTCAAGTATCTGACTGCTATCATTCCAATTTCTCCAAGTCTGAACTGCTTCAATAACTGGTGTCATCATTCAGATAAAAGTCATTCATTTAATCCCATCTTATCCTTGACACTTTAGTCTCTAAGACGCAGATGTGGAGGACTCTAATGGCTCGGGAAGCCTTTATTTAGCTGGCTCGCTTGGCCAAACAAAACCATGACTTGCACCAGAGGCAAGGACTGGGCTGTAACTGTGACAAGTGCATCCTAGCAAAGAACCGGAAAGAGTGTTGACACCAAAATAACTGAAAGAGCAGGGCACCATTTAGAGATAGATTAGACTCCGGCCAAAGGTGTTTGGAAGGGCACAAAGAAGGGGCAACCATCTGCAACAACATGAGAATTGAGAATTACCCCATTCTGGTGAAAAAGTTGCATTATATATTATATTACTGATTACATAACTCCATAAAACCAAAACTTGTTCACACTACATAATGTAGCCTAGTATGCCATTTTTGGTTTTGCATTTCTATATGATAAATATTGCCAATATTACGAGCACAAGCACCACTTTTTCAAAATATCCTATTTGTGACTGCAGATGCTATGGTTTTAAATGGTAATCTGTGTATCTACAAAATCTGCTACATAATCATAATCTAATGGTATCTATCAAATGCAAAAAAAAATAAATATCATTAAATGTAGTTAAACGTTTCTCAGTTATCTTGTTCCTGTATGCTGTAATTAATATGCAACCTCTTTCTCCTCCAAAATAATTCATTTATTAATTCATTACATCCTAGATTTCCAAAAGATAGGGCCAGATCGATTGACAACACAGCCGGTCTGTGACCTGCAGTGATAAAACCGCTGTTAGAATAAACAAGGCATCTACACAAAAACATCTAGCAAATACAAAACAATGCTATAACACAATCTAGCCTCACAGATCCTTCAAAAATGCCCAATGTTTGACATGTTTGTTATGATCAAAGGGTGTCATTTTTATTGCATATTGCGTGCCCATGGCAGTGAATTAGTCATCAAAAAGGCAAACATCTAAGCAAAGAAATGATTTTCCCATGCGTGCTTTTCACAGATCTTTTGCCATGAAGGATCTCTAAGGACCCTTGTGAAACTAAGACAAGAGTTCGGTCTGCAGTCCTTCACCCATCAATCGTATAATTTTGTCTGGTCAATTGAAATAATGTGATTTCCTCCTGTAATATCACAACACACTATCATTTAGAAACATCAACTGGGTGCAATCTTTAGTGCTAATGCTATTGGATTATTGGAGGTGTTCTTCAAATGGACTAAAGTAAAAGTTTCAGCTTGCCAACAGGCAAAAATCCAACATCACTGGTATAAATAACAAAGTAAATAGTACAGCAGTTCACAGCAAAGCAGTATTTCCTGTGATTTATTAATACCACAGCACATGCTGGGAATAGTCGTGCCTCTAGAAATAAACAATATAGGAAGGTCAATTTTACAATGCAGTTGTTATTATTATACAGTTCATTTTGCACCTTATAAGTCTGTTTGAAACAAACAAATACTGTCTCTTAACAGAGAAGGACATATTGTTCATATTGACAATCATGGGCAATGTATTTATTATTTATTATTTTTTTAGTAAGGACAGTTCAGAGGTTCACAAGCTTGTGACAAGCTTAAAACTGTTTTTAATTAATTAATTTATTAATAATTTAATATTATATTTATATCAATACATTTTTTTTTATTACATATTTTGCTCTCACATTTTATTTGTTTATCCATTTTATAATTATCAATATATATTCTATTCTAATATATTCTAGTCATCACCCTTTTATTGAAATATTAAGATACATACAACATTTTAAATTAATTAATTAATTTGAATATATATTTACAATTACATTTAGTTTAAAGTTAATTAATATATCAATACAAAAAGTCAGTAACAAAATCAGTCATGTAAAGGCGTTCCAAGGCTTTAGGCACAACAGTACTGTTTCTATATGAGACATGATGCACTCCCAGAGAAATCATCTGAGCAAATAACCCGTAATGTTAACGTCATGACTGTTTTGTCAAAGCATGTCAGCGAGAGTCAGCTGTGATGCACTGATGTGAGCATCACGTGTAACTCTCCTACGACAGGGTTAACTGCACAGGAAAGTCCAGTAAATAGAGCACTGGAGTAGATTCCATTATTCGCCGTCACAGCAGGAGAAAGGAACTCAATATAGTGTAGTGTACATCCCCAGGCAGCTTTAAACGATCCAGTTTATTTTGACCTTCAGTCGTCAGGGCGGAGCAGAGAATCGCAAATGATTGAGGGGAGTGAAGCCCGCCGGAGACACACGGCACAAGGCTTTGTGGGAATTGATCATGAAACTTCTAAATGCCTTCAAGGCAGAAGAAGGGAAAGGATGATGAGTAGGAGGAGAAAGCAAAACGTTTTACGGTGGACCTGACCTGCTAACATTATAGGAGAAAAAAAAAAAAATGCACTGTGAAGGAACTGTAAAACTTTTATTCAATTAAAAACTGTTTTTAAAGTCTATGGATGTTTCTTCAATTGTGACACTTTTATGTCCTAGTTTTCTATATTTAATTAAAGGAGTCATGAACTGTGAAACCAAAATCTCCATTTTCACACATAATTAGAAAGATTTAAGCTAAACATCTCAAATGTTCATTTTCCACTACAAAAAAAAAAAAAAAAAATGTGTATATATATATTTAAATGGCGCATAATTGAAGATGCAGTTGAAGGTAGGAGAAAAGAGAAGGAAAACATTAGGACATGGTAAAGAATTTTTTTTTTACAAATTATTATTTTCTGAAAAAATGCAATGTTGCGCCCATAGCTGAAGAAAAATATTTTATATGTGCAGGTGCATAATGACAATGTGTGCAAATTGTGCATGTACTTATGACATTTACACTAAAAGCAATACAACATAAGAAAGACATAACTGCTGATGATCATAAATCTAGGCAGATTATCTAATTTCATGGGTTAATAACAATTTCACATGGCTGCACTTTCCATTAACATCAGTGACCTCACTATGTGAGATGCTAACCGTAATTAGCGGTTATTCAGACAATGACACACAATGCTAACCTTGAGCTAATGGACAGCATAAAGAATAAACAAAGCTTAAAATCACTCATGAGTTGTACTGGAGGTGGACTAAAGCTCTCAAGATGCTGTTAATGAACGGTCACCTCTTAAACTTCCAATATGTGAGAGAAAATTACTGAATTTATACAGTGCTGCGCTGTATGGTGTTACAGGCATATTGCATCTTAAATAACAAAATAAAAAGCACATTTGAAATTAAATTAATAATAAAAAATAAATAAATAAATAAACTTCAAAACATGTTTATGTGGTTTGATCAAGTTTGTAAAAAATAAATAAATATATAAATAAAAATAATTTAGTTGTCCATGACCATGATAATTCTACTACATAAGTCAACATTCCTCTTTTCGGGGCAGCTTTTTTGAAGAACTTTAGGGACCCCAAGGACTTCCAGCCTCACTACTGCCAGAACGCAGGTAAGAGTTGCATGCCCCGTCCCGGATCCTGCCCCAGACCGGCAAAGAGAGGCCCGGGCTGGGTCCCTGCGTCCCCCTTGCTGCCCCACTACCGGCACCCCAGTCGTCACGTTGATGCCTCTTACACCATCCGGCTTGGCTATGCGACTCAGTTCGCCTGGCGCCCTCCCAGGTTCAGCGGCATTCGCTTCACGTCAGTGAACGCTGCAAATGCCGCTGTCTTGTGTGCAGAAATTAAAAGCAATATAGCCAGTCCCTCCAGCCGATATTAAGACAGGGTTCTACAGCCCGTACTTCATAGTGCCCAAGAAAGGTGGTGGGTTAAAACCGATCCTGGATCTGCGAGTCTTGAATCGAGCTCTTCACAGGCTTCCGTTCAAGAGGTTGACGCCGAAACTTTCAAATGTATCTGTCCCCAGGATTGGTTTGCAGCAATAGACCTGAAGGACACGTCTCGATTCTTCAGTCTGTTGGATCTTCAGGTCTGCTAGCAGTACGTCTAGCTCTGGGTCGTCTCAAGGAACACCTAGAGGGCTGTCATGTGCTGATCCGCACAGACAACACATCGGCCGTTGCGTACATCAACCATCAAGGTGGTCTACGCTTCCGTCGTATGTCGAAGCTCGCCAGCCACCTCCTCCTATGGAGCCGGAAGCATCTGAGGTCACTTCGTGCCATTCACATTCCAGGTGTTTACAAACAGACAGTCGATGAGCTGTCTTGAGCCCAAGCGCACCCTGGATAATGGAGACTCCATCCCCTGTCGGTTCAGCTGATATGGGAGAAGTTCGGAGCTGCACAGGTAGACCTGTTTGCCTCTCCAGAAACCTCTCACTGCCAGTTGTTTTACGCTCTGACCGAGGGAACCTTAGGCAGAGACGCCCTGGGTCACAGCTGGCCGCAGGGGCTACGCAAGTATGCGTTTCCCCCAGTGAGCCTTCTAGCACAGTTCCTGTGCAAGGTCAGGGAGGACGAGGAGCAGGCCCTGCTGGTAGCCCCCTATTGGCCCACCGGGACCTGGTTCCCTGAAATCATGCTCCTTGTGACAGCTCCTCCTTGGCCGATTCCTCTGAGGAAGGATCTACTGACTCAGAGACGGGGCACCCTATGGCAATCGCGCCCAGTTCTGTGAAAACTCCACGTCTGGCCCCTGGACGGGACGCGGAGGTTCTGAATGAGCTACCCTAAGGGGTAGTTGACACGATTTCTTCTGCGGGAGCACCTTCTACAAGAGCTGCCTACACGTTGAAATGGAACCTGTTCGTCGAGTGGTGTTCCTCTCAACGAGAGGACCCCCAAAGGTGCCCGATCAGAGTTGTGCTTTTCTTCTTGCAGTAAGGGTTGGAGCGGAGGCTGTCTCCCTCCACCCTTAAAGTCTACGTGGCTGCCATCGCTTGTCGATGGCAGGTCCGTGGGTAAGCACGACCTGGTCACCAGGTTCCTCAGGG
>JAUMHQ010000044.1:16336351-16348741 GCA_032361165.1 Enteromius paludinosus | reverse complement strand
TGCACTGTGTGCGTGCCCTCTTATACTCACGCAGTGATGAGGTGCACCTGAGCGCAATCAGAGCACAATCAGTGCACACCAATTTCATTGGCCTTTAGTAAAAGCACAAAGGCAAATGGTCTCTCTGGCGAGTTCCCATATGTAACGTCGAAGTGATTCGACTGAAAGGGTAACCAGACTCTTCTTAGCTTATATCAAAATGCTTCAACATTTTCCTTTAAAAATTCTTGGTTTGCTTTTAATTAATGACTGGTATCTTGTTTTGTTCTCTCTCCACGCTCGTCACTAATTATACAATGCAATACTTCTCACGTCATCCGCCAAGACTGCTTCTGTAAGCCACAGTCAGCGGAAGTAAGAAAAAAAAATAGTTTATATTGTTTGAAATATTGATATTTATCTTAAAAAAAAAGGCATGGATTTGCTACAGGTGGCCTTTATTTACCCCCTGGAGCAGTTTAGGGGACATTTAATTATGGATGTTCAAACTTATTTTACCATTTTCTGATCACTTGTTTATCTCCATGGAAAGGCTTGGAGGGGCAAGGATGATTTTTTTGTATAATTCCGAATTGATTTATCTGAAAAAAGAAAGTAACTTACTCCTAGGATGATCTGAAGGTGAGTTAAAGTTTTTTTTATTTTTTTTTATTTTATTTGGATGAACTAACCCTTTAAGATAAGGTTAGAAATAATGAAGCTTGGGGTGTCAGAACATATATAAAATAACATCTTAGACAGCAGATAAAAGTAAATAATACATTATTGAGTGTGAACCAAAGTGTGAAATATACTGAAAACGAAATCTTAAATGTGTGCAAAAACAGACCTCAATTTTTCTTTTGCATCACACATTCACATTAGATCGTCTTCTTTTAGTTGGAATGGAAATGGCACATACCTGCTGCATTAAGGATCGGGCTCGGGAGAGATACTGATCAGTTTTAAAATTGCTTGATCAGAACCCCATCCTGATCCTTGAGATATATATCAATAAAAAGTAGTAGAGACACATGAAGTTGCAAAAAAAAAAATTACTGATTAAAAAGAAACACTACATAGTTTATTAATGGCCCCTTGAAATGTTTTAAGTATCAGAGGTCAGAGTCAAAATGGGAAACCACATGACTTGAATCTTGCTTTGCCTCTGGCACAGCTTCAGTCTGTAGACATTTGTATTGATGAGATTCAAGATATGGTGTCTAATATGATATCTATATGGTAACTAAATACAGTGACTGCCATAACCTTGAGAGGAATCCAGGACAGCTGCTCACAAAGTGACAGTGCCACCTGATTTAATTCACCACTAGAGTGTTACTGTATACAGTTAGCACTTCTTAACATATCTGTGCTGTATACAGTTTCTAGGGTGTTATGGGTCGTTGCTAGGTGGTTGTCTTGACAAATAAGGCCACACCTAAAACTTCAAAATCATAGCTGCACTTAAAAAGTCAATTGTGATGTTAAATGTCAAATGTATAACCATTCATAAAGTTTGTTGACAAAAGTTTGAAAAAAAAGGGAAAAAAAAACATCTTTAGATTACTTGTAACACTTCTAAACGTGTAATATAATACTTTTAATACATAATAATTGTAACATTTGGGTAGTACTCTATTTAAAGATGTCCTTGTTACACATTACATGTACGTAGTATTATAATAAAATGAAAGTAACCCTAAACCAAAACCTAATCCTAACTCTAACCATAGAGAACAGTAAGTACCTGTAGTGTGTTAATATTACTCAGTACTCAAATGTATTATTAGACTGTAACTATGGCACCTTAATATAAAGAGTAACCAACATTGTTAATACCTATAAACCTTGTAAACATGTGTAATACATGTAACAATTATAATAAGTATAAAACTTGGGTTATTATTAAGGTACATACTCTATGGTTATGGTTAAGATTAGGTTTTGGTTAAGGGTTACTTGCATGCTATTATGCATAAATCATTGTTATTATACATGTAACATGTAACAAGGATACCTTAAAATAAAGTGTTACCAAAACATGCAATATATGTAACACATATGTGTAACGCTTGGAATGTGTTACACTTTTAACGTTTTTAAAAAATTTTTTAACGTCTAATGCATTTAATATATCAAACCAGCTTTTCTTTTCTAAAATGAACTACTAAGCTTAGATAGGATTACAAGCTAATTACATTGCCCAAAATTAATCATGCAGAGTCAAGCAACACCACAATAACCAGTGCCCTGCAATTTTGACTATAATGCGTACAACAAACCGAATAGAAAACAAACAGATGGACAAAAGGATGCATATTCTGCAGATGCAAAATTATATCAGAGCTGAGTCTGTCATTGGTCCAACTGAAAGCAAACAGCTGCGGCTCTGCTGCTAGAAACAGGCTCACATATAAATTGTCAATTTGGTAAAAGAAACATTTCTCTGGACTGTATTCTACATTTCTGTGCATGCTGACAATTCAATAAAAGCACTTAAAAAAAGAAAAACTCTGCCATTGTCAAGTGTCGCATTTAGTTGGTGATCAACTCTAGTTGTCTCCAAAGCATCGACTCCTAATCTCGTATCATTAAAACAATAATTAGTATGCATTGTGTGACATTTCATACACTTCAGCCTGTAAATAATGCCCCTTCCAGAAAGTATGGGGTCATAAACATTATTTTCCCACTAAAAAACAATTTGTTATACCTTAATCACTTGCACGGTTCAGTAAATGTGTGACATGATCATATCTCATGAATATGTTTATCCTATTACGCTTGTGACTAATGTTATTGTTTGATGGTACTCTTAAACCCCTTAATCATATATCCATTATGACAGAAAGAAAGAGCGCAGCACTTTTTACCTCAGATAAGAATGTTAACCCAACAATATTCCCTAACAGAAATCTGTCAGTATTTTGCATATTCACAAACTAACAGAATGTTATATTATGATTACTAGAAATAAGTACTGCTATAAAACTACTTCATGTGCTGTTTTACAAAGTACAAAATGATAATGAAGTGAAAAAATTTATCAAAAATATTTGAAAACATTTCATTTTGAAGAAGTCACTCTGCTCTCCAAGGTGAAAAATAGTTGAACAGTGATTTATTTAAATAGAGGCTCATTATTATGAATGATTGCAACATTAGCATTTGAAAATGAGGGAAGGCCCTTGCCTTTTGTCGAGTGCCGTCCTCTGCAAGGTTGAAACGAACCAACCAGGTGTGATACGATCTGTGATGATACGCATGCAAATACCTTCTTCAAACAGACAATCAATAACGGAGAGGCTAATTTGTATGTTTTAGGAATTCATAGAGATTTGTTTCTTATTACCGTCCATATCAATTTGTTTCATGTCTACACACACAATTTATTTCACAATATGAGTTTATCTCTTCTGTTTGACACATTTTACTGCAAGCTGCACATAACTCAATGTAGAAAGGTGCCGTATTGTTGCTAGGCAACAGCTCATAAAGGACCCAGAGATTATAAGCAATGTTTGCAGATTACAAATTAGCTTCCCTTTGTTGCCAGCGGCAATATGTAGCTCGTGGCCTGAGGAAGGTCAGCCAATGTAATACAACACATACACACACACACACACGAACACAAACACACAGAAATGAATACACCCTTCTCTTTTTTTTTTTTTTTTTTTTTTTGCGTGGAAGATTCCCACGGTCATGGACAACATTTTAGAAACTTAAAACATTATGATCATTTAAAAATGATGATTTATTGGTCTGGAAAAACTATACGAATTTACATCTAAACAATAAATAAATAATTGCAATATATATATATATATATATATTTATATATATTTATTATTAGGTATGCTTCTAAAATATAGCGAATATATGGGTTATTAATTTTGTAGAATGAGCAATAATAATGATAAATTATCAATCAATCAATGAAATGATGAAAACGTACATTAAATAAAATGTATTATTAAAAAATAAATAAATAAATACATGAAATTTAAATGAATACAACTGAAATAAAATAAAATCTAAATTAAAATCCAATCAAACTAGGAAAATAATAATAAAAATGAGTTAAATGAAACTAGGGAGTTGACAGAAAAACAAACAGAAGTCTTTATTATCAAATCACATGCGTACAAGGGCTGCATGCATACGCAGAGCTGTAGAATGTTATGAATGTTGCTCATAAGCCGTCTACTGATGGAAATGCTTTTTACTTTTTGTTGAAATCGCATAAGAAAGTCTGGAAGATAACAATGGTCTGTTTCACATTGACCCCAGGGAATAATCACTGGGTGCTGTATGAATGTAACTTTGCAAAAAATTAACATGAATTAGCATTTGTCTGCCTTTAAGAAATTCCCTGTGCAATGCGGCTGGCACTAACCTCTCAGTGGATTGGCATAAACCGAAAGGTATTACAAAGCTCTGCATTTAAATAAGGGATTTAGATACGGATCCGAAAAACTAGTCCAATGCCCAAATACATAAATATGAATATGCTGCAGTTTCGGTTTATGTACACAGTAGACACTACCCCTGTTATAAACAAATCAAATACGCTTGCTACTTCCAACCTGCATGACCTCATTTAACATCTCAGTCCTCAAAGTCTTTAATACAAACAATTTGCAGCTGAATCTTGTGCCAAGAAAGTGTCCATGTCATATATTACATTCTATAAAGAAAGATGCTTGATTATGATGTCCTTGTTACAGTGTGAAAGTTCATTGAAGTACTCAGCGATATTATTTAACTACACTCGTTTAGTGTCTAGTTAGGGTTAGGATGATGGTTTGTTTTAGGGTCAGTTGCGTGTAGTTCTGCCTAATTTATTGTTATTACTATTGTAAGTGTATCATGTGACACACCTTTTATTTATATTATTTAGACTCATTTAATTAAATTATTAAAAGAAGTTGTACTTCAGATTAAATCGTTTATAAACTCTATAATATAAAAAAATATTATTATTTTATTTTGGTTCTAAATCATATTAGTATTATTATATTACTCCATTCTCTGAGCATTTAATAGGCATTATTCTAAAAAGTAGACAAATTTATACTGTAAGTTCACTAAAACTAAATGAGCATTCAATAATGTACTTATGGGTATATATGCATTTTTTTGTAGATATATTTATTTAAGAACATAAATACATTAACATAAACACATAAATGAGTACATAAATACTAATTACATAAGTAGGCAAAAAATAAATAAATGAATAAATACATAATAATAATAAAAAATAAACCCAACTAAATAAAGAAAGCAAGCCAGCATGTGCATAACAGTGTTAGGAATGATGGCTAATAATAACAATGGAAAAGCTGAAATAACGGAAAGAAAAATCACTGTGACAGTTTAAATGAAAATATGATTTAGTGCAATAAAAATAAATGCCACCATGCAAAAAGTCTTTTTGTTTTCAAGGTGAAAGGTGGAATGGGACATGTTTTGACCCATTCTCAAGCCAGATCATCTATCTGGTTGAAAGGCGAATAGTCGGTCATTCATCACAAATCTAGCTCTACTGCTACACTGGGGACCGTAAAAACAAGCAAACATGCAGCAGGGTATCGGGATATGCTGTTATAAAAGATGGACATTCCAAAAGGTTAAGGCGAATTGCACACTCCGGAAAAATGGAGGTGTAAATTAGACACCAGGGGCGAGAAAGCAAGCAATGATCTTGAGCTCATATCAGGGAGAACGCTGTAACTCACGCTGTTTTCAGACTGACGCCTCTCTAATTGCGACTCTGAGTGTAAAGGTCACGACCTAAGGTTACAGGACGATGATTAAAAGAGCAACAATTTATCACAAATGATCAGCCGTGTCAGTCTTCCGGTCTATGTGCAGCCCTGCTGGTTTCACACCCTAAGAATGTGAATGCGAAAAATGGGATCATTCAAGGACACTGAATTCAGAGGTCACTGCAACGAGCTATCTGTGCATGTTTATGAAGCCGCGCTGGAACTTATGCTGCGTCTCATTCTAATATCTAGATCCCCTGGTCATTTCTGATGCGCGGTACATTATTAAGTCCAATCAAGCGTCTCTATAACTGTTATTTTGCAAAAATATAATTGTTCCTGTCTCTGTCTGTCACTAATCAAAAGTTACAAATAAACTAGAGGAAAGTTTTTTTTTATTTTTTTTTTATTCCAAATAAAATATTTAAGAGACCGCAGTCGGTCAGTAAGATTTGTGTGTGTGTGTGTTTCAGTTTCTTCTGCTTACCAAGCTTACTTTAAGCTTACATTTATTTGATTAGTTAATGCTGCAAAATTCTGAAATATTACAATTTAAATAACTATTTTCCAAGTAAAAATATAGTAGATTGTAATTTATTGCTTTAATCAAAGCAGACTCCAGTCTTCTAATAATAGAAACTGCACAAATGTCTTTATTGTTACTTTTGCTCAATTTAACGCATCGTTCTTCCTGTAATAATAAAATAAAATGAAATAGTACAATTTTAATGGTAGTTTTCAAATATATATATAAAAATATATATATAAATATTCTCTTTTGGTTTTAACAACTTCCTCACTGTCGATTCACTCTCACATCACACAATGTAATTTCATATGTTGCATGAGTTATATGTTGTTCATATGTTGTTATGAGTTAATTCATAAAAGCAGTAGATATCTGGTCTGACACTTTATTTAGCTAACGTCATAAAGACGGTGCTGGATAATCACACTATCAATACTATGCATATTGATCAATATCACAGTAATTCCTTGTGCAATCACATGCCATTCATTTGACTCCCTCCATATCCTTTAGTGACACTTACACATGACCGACATGTTGTTTGTTTAGTATGTAAATAAGTCGCTAGATATTAATTGCATTGCTGTGATTTGCATGGATGTAAAAAAGACATCATAACGACGGGGTGCGGAGCATTAAGGGAAGCCAGAGTCATAATTCTTCATCTTGCGAAATGTGTGGTGTGTGTGACAAAGAAACAGCAGAAGAGAAGGAGAGAGAAGACGAAAGAGGGAGGGAAAGAGAAAGAGAGAGAGGGGCAGTCATGCACATTTCAACGCCAGTTCACATCACATTCATCGGCATATTCTCTGCGGCATTGCTGAGTCCGCATGACTGACTGAAATGTACACAAACTCCAAACATGCTGAAGCGAAGCCAAATGAGTACGCCCGTAAACAAATTTCCTTTTGTTTTGAGCCGTCAACACTAGAGGGAGATTGGGTTAACAAATTTCCATTGTGTTTCCACTCGCTATAGCACTTTTGCCAAGGCACGTTCGGCTTGGCCGAGCCCGAGCCAAGATGAAAATCATTAAAGGCCCTCCTCCGCTTGGACTCGGGCTGTCGGTGTTCATCAAGGGAGTGTCATCGTTACAGAAGCCAGTCAAAAGAAATTAGGGTGACATTTGGCTAAAGACACAGCTCTGCTGGAAGCCACTCAATGGATAATCACTCTCGTTTTTAGGTGTTCGCAGATTAGCCTTAACAAGACCTGCGATGTTCCAGAGACAACGCTGAGGGGTCGAGATAAATCTCCCCGCAACCCTCTTCAGATTTATGGCAAGGTCCTGTCAGACTCATAACACTTTGCCCTATGTCTCCAGGTTGGGTCAAACTGAAATGAAACACCCTGCGTGCGGATGCCTGCTCTAAACAGAGATTTCATTTCTACTGCACGTTTCCTAAAAGCATCATTATCCGAATGAAACTTTAAAACGCCTGAGAACACATTTAAGTCCATTATGCATCTCTTTTTAAAGGGATTTTTATGCTTGCCTTCACAATTTATCACAAACGACAAATGTGACTAACTAAGATGAACAAACTCAAAATAAACAATATTAATGCATTTAGATTATTGAAAAGCCACCTTACATCATATGCAAAAATATAAACAAAATGTCTGCTGTATCACAGTCCGTGCGATGCACATAAGCACACCTTTACTTGACATTATGTAAAGTATAGCATTTTGTAAGCATAGTTTTATAAGCATGCGCCATAAAATATATTTTGGGAAATTACCATCTCAGTTTAACAGTTAATAAATAAATACACATTCTGTCCACTGAGTTATTGGGAATAAAAAATACATAAAAGTAAAGTAAAGAACATAAATAAAGTACATAAGATACTATCGACTGCTTTGCTTTACTGCAAATACAATAACAAATGCAATTAAGTTATTAACAAATTAAAATACAAAAATAAAGTACAGCATTAAACTCCAAATGCAAGCAAACAAGCACAAATATAAGCCACAGCTCCAACCAATAGCTTGCGTGTGTATTTTTACATACTTATGCACATTATTGAAATAAAATTGCATGAAATATGTACTACTGAGTACTAAGATTTTGCACCTGACTTTTAGACTATAAAAAAAAACTATTTAAAAGTGTTTTCATATTTTTTTTTTTTTTTTTTTTTTTTCATTTCTATGGATAAGATAGGATATAAAAAAAAAAAAATAGGGTTCATTCAATGAACATTGTGATGTTATGTAACCAAATTGTGAACTTTTGCTCCCTTGGCCTTGAGTACTCTGGTCAGGATTCAGTCAATTGTTTCCTGAGCAGTTGAGGTGGAATGGGACGGAATGATCGCATGACACAAGGATAAGATGATCGTATAACACAGGGCCATCATTTCTACACATACAGTACTCGCTATGATTAACGATGGAAGAATGCACTGCAACTTTGCCTGTTTACTTTCTTAAAAGTGAAGTTCATTCAAAAAGTGAATATGTGCTGATAATTGTACTCACCCTTGAAGGTGTATTGAGTTTGTTTATTCCTCAGATTTGAATGAATGTAGCATTCTATTACTTGGTCACCAAAGGATCCTCTGCAGTGAATGACTGCTGTCAGAATGAGTTTAAACAGCTGATCAAACCATCTACATGACTGACGTCTTGTGAAGTGAAAAGCTGTGTAAAAAAAAAAGCCTTCTTTCATCAAAAGGCAATAACTCGCTTCACCTACTAATGATTTTCATTTCCAGTTGTTAATAGTTAAATACCAGCTAACATTAAATGTAACAATACTAAAATGGTGCAATAATGGTCTTTTGAGGAGGGAAGCAGTCCTAAGCAATCAACATATTAGTACTCAGGTCCATCAAACATCTCAATATGGATGAAGAATGTGATGGGATTTTAGTACAACAAACAGATTTTTAAATAATATTAAATAACCTTGTTTTTGTAAATTATTTAATGATTTTTAGCATGCCCTAATTAGTAATGTTTTTATGGTCGATTCATAGTGTAGATGCAGTCATGTCCTCTGAGATCCATACACCATCCATACAGCTCTTTGTGAGTAACTGCCATAAAATCCATTACCCAACACTTGTGGTTCTGCTGTACAATGTACTGTAGTATCAGACTTCTTTGAAAAACAAAAATGATGAAAGGGAAGCTAAAACTTCAAGTGAAATGTTCCCTTTAAAGCAAATTGTGTGCTGGCAAGTATACAAGATGAAAATCATCATCATCAGGTTTTCTTTCCTTTTTTTCTTCTGGGTTGTACTGTATACACAATGTAATCACTTTATAAATTTATCTTTTTTTTTTAAATTCATTAAATGTTATTTGAATTCATTACATTACATTTAATTCATCTAACTTTTTCTCTGAATTCTAAATTTACATGAAGTATTTTCTTTTCTTCCCACCACACAATGTATTAATAACATAAAAGGTCATTTAAAAAGGAAGAAAAAGTCTGAATTATGAGATAAATAATGCATATTTTTGCACGTGGTAATAACAAGCGTTCATAGTTTTGCACAAAGCCAACTTTTAAAAATTGTGGTGGGCTAAAAAAATAACCATATGGGGCTTTAAAAAGCCAATTCATTATGTGTCTAGTAGATGCTATAAATGCATATAACATTTACAAAATTGTAGTTACAAAACTACAACATAATAACTCTGAATTCTGTGAAACTCCATTCAATAACACCTTTTGTAGAAGGTCCACAGACAGTCAGCGTCTATGAAATTGCCCCTGTCTCTAGAGATGTGACTGCACATGGCCGTCTTTGAATCAGCTGAACTTATGACTGAGTAAGCTGTGCAGCAGTACCGGGGCCATGAACATGAGGGACAATCAGATGTTCTGCACGGCCAGCTTAACATTCGCCTCATGTCCAGCTTTAAAGCAAATCGATCTGGGCCAAAAGTGGCACACCATTGCTGAAGTTTCTGTCCTTGGGAATTCACAGGACTGAGACCAGTCTTTAAGACCGCAAATTTGTTGAAGTTGTTAAAAGAAATCATTATTTTTTACTGGGACATCTGATGTTTACCATGATTGCAGCCTCAAGCATGGTATTGCTGATGCTCAAGACACAATTACGGTGTGCAAAAATAGTTATTCTGCTTCTTTGTATTTATTTATTTATTTATTTATTGTTTCCTACTATAAAAAAAGGAGAAAAAAAAATCTAATGAATAAAATGCTAAAAATCTTCAAGGTCATGTATGTAGAATTGACACCTAGTGATTGAGCTAAACATTTTTTTTCACCTGGCCCCTTAGATGTTATCATCATCCATATCCGGCTTCATATCTACGGGTTTTCATAGATGGTAGGTTTGTTCGGTAGCTCATGGAGTACAGAGATGTACTTGATAGATGAGGAGCTCAGGTTTGAATACCATGTAACAAAACAGTTCAAAACTGTGCAAAAGAAAGTTGAAATGGTATAGTTGCATCAACAAATGTGTTTTAACAGTTTTGTATTTGTTAACACTATCAGGTAGGTTTAGGGATGGATTTGGTGTAGGGCCTATTTAAAGTCCTCCAAAATGCAAATTCTGAACCACTGCAATGCATACCTATATCAACATAATAAAAATGTGTCAAAGTTCACTTATTGAGCCTGTGTTTTAGTGCCACTCAGTGGATATTTATCTTTGAAACCGCGGCGAGACCTGCAGTAAGGCATGTTAAAACAGTGTTGCACAAAAAGTGCACAGAGGTACATATTTCTATGAGAACAGGTTGGAAATGAAATACGCTGTTTCCCACCAACTAGCAACCCGGGCTGCCGAAATACGAATGGCTAAATTGGAGAATGGAGAATTACAGAATGGAACGCACATTTTCAAAGGAGAATAAATGACTATGGTATTGTTTTTCCAGATAAAGAAGTATGTTAACTAGCATGTTTCTTAAATATCTGCTAATTTATTACGGTACGTTCATGCTTCAGTATAGTCAAAAACTTACATACAGCACCTTTAGGTAACCAATCTCAGCAACTATATAATAAACATTCCCTGACACAATTTAATCTCAAATTATCATTGACATTTTTAGAGTAAATCCATTAAGATCCTTTTTTGCATTTGCGACATAGCGCCAAGTCCAAGTTTCCATTTGGAGCAACACAGTGAATCAAGCCTCTAAAAATAAACAGCAATTCGTCAAATTAATTCTGGGCCATTAATTTTTTGGGATTCTGGTTCGTGCAAAGTGCGACGACACAGCTGTGAATTCGGTGGATTTGTCATGCAATAATTGTGCACTCTCACAAGAGGTGAAGCCAAAAAATAAAGCTTGGACGTCAGATGCTGTAATACAATGTATAAATAAACAATCAGAGGATAACAGGAGCCAGAGGCTACATATCACCTCCAAACTACACATTCTGCAGCTCAAGCTTTAGTGGATACATGGAAAGTTTGAGCCTCATGTCGTGAGCAAACACAAAGATAACAGTTGCTGGCAAATATGTGGCATCAGTCTGCAAAGACAAAGCTCAAAGAGGCAAACACTCTATGCCACCGATCCCACGGCTGCTCATGATTTATCATATGGCTTTTAGCGCTCACAATGGGAGCGTCTTGAACCAGCTCAGCAATTTGACTGCCTTCAAGCTACAGCTTTCATCTGCTCCGTTACAAAAAATGTTTATCAACAATTCACTACTTACTTTAGGATGCTTTGGGATCGCAGAATGTCAGTATCCAGAGGAAAAGCCTCTAATGCACCAGTATCAACGGGATAAGACATGAAATCTGGATATACTGTACATACAGTACACCCATTTTATTCACACTCGGTAACCTGAACTGTTTAATAGGAACAATCATATGTTTTTGGAATGTTGTGAATGTATATGTAAATATGAATAAGTTTTACAAACAAAATAAACATTTATTTATTTATTCATTAAATCTGTGACATTGTATAAATTATACATGTAAAAAAAAAAATATATATATATATATATATGTATTAGTGGTGGGCATAGATTCATTATTTTAATCTAGATTAATCTAGATTAATTTCAAAATTAATCTAGATTAAAATGGCTCATTTGAGATCTGTCAAAGGCATTCAGAATTTGTGTGCTACCTATTATATTTG
>JAUMHQ010000044.1:16325611-16336311 GCA_032361165.1 Enteromius paludinosus | reverse complement strand
TATTTAATGAAAATATGTTATGTTTATATATTAAATATATTTAGATATAATATCAAATATAAGAAAATAAAATGTATGATAAAAGATATAATTAGTACAGATTTTTAAATAAATACATTTCTTTTTAGTATTTTAGTAGTATTTGTGCATTAATAGTAGAGGATCAATCTGTCAATCAATTTCAAATCATCATCGCATACCTATTAAGATCATTGTGCATTTTCATATTTACAAATATGCCACGACTGTAATGCTTGTAATGGATGATTATGATACAAAACAAAAGACTTGCAAAATGTTGTAAGCTGCAGCCCCGTATAATGCCAATGGGTTTCCCCATATTCAGCAGCTCTTCAAGTCACGTGTTCAAAAAATGGTAGACTGAATTAAACATGAACGGTGTCCTTAATATCAACATGGCCAACCACAGATATGGGCCAGGAGTACACTTCAGTATTTACATAAATTTGCACTACTGAGACGGGCTCTTCGCTCTGAGACTCCTCTGATTTACAGCTTGGCATTAGGTAGAGAGCGACATGCCTCTTGGAGATATCAAACAAGAATGACGAGCCAGACGGATATGCGACAGACATATTTACATATACCACCAGATTTATCTTCTGTGGTCTGACCTACTGCAAAATATAACAGCAAAAGCATGAAAAATATCGAATAAAATAGAACTGCTCTCAACTATTTAGTATCCATACAGGAAGTAAGCCAGACAATTTGGCTTAGTTTGGCTTATTTATTTATTAGCATTTAGTTTTCTGCAGGAGAATAAAATGGTCACGTGGGCTCTATAATCTTTCATTTTGCTAATAGAGTTCATAAGCAAGCAGCACGACTAATTTTGAATATGTTTCTTGGAGTGAACTATCGTAATCGGAGTAATGCCACTTCCACCTGAATAATGAAATGAAATTTGGTCGTGTAAAGCGTTCGTCGTGCCGCCTTCTGGTGTGCTGAAAAAAATTTTAAATAATAATAATAATTGGGACATCACAGCCTTGTTAGCTTATTTCTTAGAGTTCGTACTAAATAAGTTTCTCATTTGAAATTTGCATTAATTATCTCACGGCCTCAATGAAATACAGATTAACTTAAGCAGAGGGGCTAAATTAAAAAAGGAGAGAGAGAGAGATGGCGAATACGTGCAGGATTGATGTTGCTCAGCAACCATTAATTTGAGTTTCATATGTGCAGGTTTATTTCAGTCAGGTCTATTGGAATTCCTCCGACAGTCAGCAATTAATCTTCTGCTCAATTATCTCCACACATTTTACTGTAGGTAGAAAGAGTGATAAGACAACAGGAAATGTTAACAGTCATGTGTATCTCCAAAACAATCTAACAACTGAACACATTTGAATTCTGAAGTGCCACCTGCTTGTTTTAAGCACCAACAAAAGAGATTATTTGGCTGACACTTAATAATGCTAGCAGCCTAACGACGCTAGACTATTGACTTTGATGCTTATCCTGTCCGGAACTGTGCAGCTATACTGAAAAAAAACAACAACAAAAAAAAAAACAGACGAATGATATGTCTAGTGACCAAGTGGAGTCATATGTTTTAACATGCTGTTTAAGAATTAGGGATGCACAGATAAGGAAACAGAATCAATAATAGATTAAAGAGATCCATCTTAGATATTATTTTGGAAAAATCTAACAGTTCTTATAATTATACAGTATCTGTAATACTTGTACTGTCTTATCTAACCATTTACCAAATGTAGACCTACTATGAACCATTGGTATAAAAAATTATACATGCATACTATCAACTTTCATTCACAAGATATATGATCTGTGAAAACGTTACAACAATACAGAATACTGTAGCCTACCTGTCAAAGATTGCCATACATGAGTAAGATTTGTGCAAATGCAGTGATACATTTTTCCTAACAAGTTTAACTTTTCTGAATGGACTTAAATCTCAAAGCTGCGTCACTATTGCGGTTGTAAACTGCTATCAGATCGCACAAATAGTGAAGTGACTTGTGGCCATGTATGTGACCCATACTTGGAATTTGTGCTCTGCATTTAACCCATCCAACGTGCACACACACAGCAGTGAGAAGTGATCAACCACACACACACACACACACACACACACACTGTGAACACACACCGTGAACACACACCCAGAGCAGTGGGCAGCCATGCTCAAGGGTCTCACCTCAGTCGTGGTATTGAAGGTGGAGGGAGTGCTGGTTATTCACTAACCCCACTCACAATCTCTGCCGGACCTGGGACTCGAACCCACGACCTTTAGGTTACAAGCCCAACTCCCTATCCATTAGGCCACGACGAGCAAAGTTCTGCTCTTGTGTGCTGTTTGCCTAAGCCGTCAGTGAACGGACTGTGGGCATCTTGCTTGAGGCTGAGAATACAATGCAAGCCAACGGCAAATAGGTCTAGATGTTGCAAGACTTTAAAAAATCCCCACACTTGTTTGTTATCCATCGAGGTCAGCAACAAATGGCCAGACACATTTGAACTGGCAAATGCACAAGACAGATGCTTTTATCCAAAGCAACGTTCAGTACACTTATAGGCAGCCCTCTGGGGTAGGCAATTTGATATAGCAATTTCATACTTTTTACTGAGTCTAAAGACACGGATTCTTTGAGGTGCAACACCAAACATGTGGTTTTATCCCTGTGCTGTTTGACCGTCATGACTTTCATGGCAATGCATAGAAAATACACTGCACAGTGGCCCTAAAAAGCATTCAGGCACTTAAGATACACATAAAAAGAATGAATGGATATATGATCTATGTCATTTAACAAAGACAAATCTCAGCCATAATTTATAACTTTCCCATTGGATCTACTGCTGCCAAAGTTAGAAGTCGCTACGTACTCCGATGCTACCGTTTAGGTGACTTTTAACTGTATCACCCTTGTGGAGCAGATCTGGGCACAGGTGTTTGAACTAAAGCCAGTGCTCACACATGTCAGCTCCCTGGTGTTGGCTTCCTCCAGTCAGTCAACACCGATATCAGCTAGTGTTTGAACAGCTTGACCAACGATGTAAAGAGTGACCTACAAAAATGGTCCAGGTTGGGTTTATAATTCACACCATCCAAAATCACTCTGTGGACTGCTTGTAACTGTTCTTAAAGAGCCCATGTAGACCCGAAACATACTGTAAGTACAGAAAAGCAAAATGCTTTAACTAACAAAAATTAATACAATTTTAATTAAGTTATTAAATCTAGCAAAAAGTACCATTTGGCCATAAGTTTGATTCCCAGAGAATGCATGTCCTGATGTAACATAGCTTAATAGCAAAGCAATGTTGGATATACATAAATATATGTATATGTTTTTGGCAGGCACTTTTATTGGTTTGCTGTTAAGCTATGTTCCATCAGGTTATGGCATGCTCTTTTTTTTGTTTGTTTGTTTTTTTACCCATAAGAAAGCTTTTTAGTATTAACATTTAGTATTGCGGCATGTTTTTGTTTTCCAATCAAAATAAAAAAAAAATAAAATATGTGCAATGCATGTATGCATTTGACAGACAGCTATTCCTTTGCATTCAAAGTATAGTTCTTGCATTCTCTAGGAATCAAAAAAATTACCTTGATGTATAATCTGTACATACAGCAAAGCATTTTTTGCTTTGAATTATATTTAAAAATCTATATCAGACACTTTAGTTGAAAATAACATAAGAAAAAGTAATTAATCATAAGTACAGGAAGACAGCAGAGAGGTGCTATATATTTTACCTACAAGGTACACTTTTTTTTTCACTTTTACGGTTGCTGTGCATTTTTGCTCTTTGTGTGGGAGTTGGTTTGATGATCGAGTGTGATTTCATGCGTGGTTGAACTCTGACATGTCTCAGACCACAAGTCGTGACTCATTCATGGTCAGTTTACTCATTCAAGTGAACTACTGTCATAGCACTTTGAAGAGAATCTTGCTAAAGAAGTTGATTGAAATACTGAGTCTATTGGCCCCTTGAGTACTGAGGTTTGTTGCAGCTAATGCCATGCAAGAACATTAAGAACGCAGAACATAATTGCATGGCATTAACATTTTCATACTTGTGTAGCAAATGTTTGTGGTGCCAGTGTGAAAGGACCCCCTGGTCACTGTTATTATGATTATGTATTTATTTTTATAAACTCTATATAACTATATCTCTTAGACTGCAATACGTGTATGACAGCTTGGCTTTGGGGACCATTTTGATTTTCTTTGTGTCTTAGGAGGGTATGATTTATGATGAGGTTTATTAGATGACAAGCACAGCAGGAAACCAATCAACAGAGCAACTTGTGCCACCAGGGATCTGAAGGGTGTGGAACACAGCCACAAATCTCTATTTACTTATTTATATTTATTTATTTATTTGTCTTCATTTATTTATGGTCACTTTGATTAATTCACCCCTGACTAATTCTTTAAGGATTAATTTATTATTATATTTAAATTTTGTAACATCCACGCCAGGCTCCACCCTCACTTCCTCACAACGTTTGTGCTCACCTGAATACTAATCACCTGCACCTGTCACCACCAGATGAATCCCATTCACGACTCTGATTACCACCACATAAAATCACACACCTCACAGCACTCATTGTCCGAGCTCGGCATTCTTACCTGCTCTCTTCCAGTGTTCTCCTTGCTCCTCCGTGTGTCTCCAAGTTCCCAGGATTCCCTCTCCTCTGCTCCAAAGTCTGTGGTGTGTGGTCGTGGCTTATCAGTCTGTCTCCGTCTCTGTGAGGTTCATTGTCTCATTCTCCTGCAAGACAAAAGGAAGCCATCAACAGTCACGATCGACACCTCTAATCCATGCTGTCATTATATTACTCACCTTTTAAAGGACTGGTTCTTGAATTCATTCTGTTGAATAAATATATTGTTATCTATTTACCTTTTGTGTCCCGTCTGCTTCATTACACACACACACACACACACATATACATATATATATATATATATATATATATATAGTAATAATAAAAATTACAGTCCTAAAATAGATGTCTTTGTTTTGTCTTTGACTTTTGGCAGGTTTTGTGACAATCACTATAGTATTGGACTACCTTAATTTGCAAATCGGCAGCAACACGTGTAATAATTTGATCTCATTAACCATCAATTTCTGAGCGGTTCATCTCACGTGAAATTAATTATTAATCTCACAACTTGCCAGACACCCGCTGTTTTGAAAAGGCTCCGGTGTTTTTTGCCAGCATACTTAGCGAGTGCTCATGCTGTAATTGTTCACCCCATCAAAGGAGAAGACCAGGCCTTCCATATGCAAATTAATTCTGTATTCAGCACTCAGTCAAGTGTTTGGAAAAGTTGGCTTGTTCTTGAGCTAGCAGTCCAACACACAAAAAAGTGAAAACAAGGCCGAAGTTAGACCTATTGATCTGAAACACCTCACTGTGTTGTTGGATTTCAAAGTGGAAAAAGGTTTAGGCGGTATCAACACCTGATAAACGCTGAGCGATTTGAATACAGTGGCTTTTGGTTATGTGTGGTTACAGTATATTGCCAGATAACTGCATTAGTTTGTTTAACCGATTTGGTTATATTCATGCATCTGTGTGAAACAATCACAAGAAATCACAACAATTTGCATATACATACTGTAAATTGACAGGAACTATCACCCGATCTCACGACAGTTTGTATATATTTTATGAGGTGGCTAATTCATACAACCTCACACAACTTAAATATGCTTAATTGTGCATATTTTAGGAGTTCCCAATTTGTAGGATTTTATACGAATGACCTACACCCTAACCCTGCCCATACCTGTAATTAGCCACCTTGTAAAATACATGCAAATTGGTGAGACTGTGTTGGAACTATAGTGTAATATGAGCTTGAAAAATACAGAATATGAACATAGCTAGAAAAATACTATTTTGATTGCATTTTACTTGCCATGCACATTTTTTATTTTTTTTTTGTGTCAACAGTAAATCAACAAACATCAAAGATATCTAATTTTTTCCAAAAACAAAGTGGTGTAGAGGAAACCATTAGTGACATTTGTTTGTGGATTAGTGGATAAACCTTTGTTTTTTAGTTTTTTTTTCCCCAATCATTACGATCAGGAAATCACTCTGAAATTGCTAATTTAAGCACGGCTACATATGAAATCTGACATAAGGTAGGTCGTCTATCATCAATGCCTCATTTATTTCCTTTCATCCTTTGTGTCCTGACAGTCGTGGTTACATGATCTTAATGCCTTTAGATCTAATATCCAGACGGCTCTTCCTCCAGCTCTTAAGACCATCATCTGTGACTTCTTCTAATAGCACTGATCTGCCAAATCCAATAATGATGCCTCAAGGGTCTTGGGGTTTTTTTTATTTTTTTTTTTATTATTATTTTGGCAGTCAGGCAGTTGCCCTAACTCAGAAACTCTGAACCAATGCTGTTAGGCGACTCTCAACAACAATTGTGAGATTGTGAGATTGCCGGAGGTAAACATGACTTTAGCAGCGCCAAGTTGCCTGAAAGATGAGTCAGCTGCACTTTGGAGTCTCTGAGGTGACAGCCACCCACACAGAGCACTGAAGTCATTCTGTTACCGGCTGTTTATGACACTGGCTTCTTGCTTGCTGATAGAAATGATATTGAAATAAATCAATAAGCCATGAAAGGCCATGCAATCTCGTATTTTATTATATATATATATATATATATATTATGGGGATTTATTTAATGGTAGAATATTATGTTTATAAAATTGCAGCAACAAGAATATGTTAAAACAAAGTAGTGTTTAATAAATGTTGACGGTGATGTTAATAATACACATAAACATCTACAGTATGTTATGGCTAATGCGAACTGTGTAATATGTGCTTGGGATGCTAAGAAAATAAAATAATGATTACATTAAAAAGGATGAGTAATTTACTTAAAAAACAGGGTTGAAAAATAGCAAGCCTTTTTATTTTATTATTTATTTGTTTTATGAAAAAAAAAGTGCTCATTGTATTTAAAAAAAACACATGATCTTAGAGAAATTTAAATATTATTTGATGTATTATGAAAAGTAAATCCAGGTAATGTATGAAACCATACAGAAGTTACGTTCAGTCTGTTAAATCACAGTGTTTGATAAGTCAAAGCGATTTATTGTCAGTACAGAGTGAGATTTCTTCAATGCACCTGAGGTCATCAATCACAACCCACAAGACACACACAACATCCCTGACCACAGAATATTCATCTGACACATGCAGATTTCAGGTCATAAGCTGACATTTAAAAAAATGCTGATAGGATAAATTTTGATCATTTTAATATGAGATATGCCACAGAGCACACCACTGATATCGATTCGCTGTTCAGAGAAGGTTGACAGGCAGTCGATCTAATATCATGTTTTAACTTTGCCTGTTCCTGGTGAGTTTAGATTTGAATTTCTACCAGAGGAACATTTCAGGGATGCGTGTGCATGATTACTACAATAAATGTCATTAAGCAACATCATGCTGATTTCTTTTCGCAACTTCGACCTGCAAAATGTGCCATCCTGAGAGTAAAATGATAGATTTGGCTGCAATCAATGCCTGTTTGCTTAGAGAATGATGGCCTCAGCATTGACACAAATATCTTCAGCAGCTCAGAATGAAAGGGAGGAAAGACTTTTCATTGATTTTTTTTTCATCCCAAGCAGAATGTTCCAGGCTAGCTTCAAAAGGTCAATTGCTCCCTATAATCGACCTAAAAATCATATTACACATTCTAGGGGCAAAATTATAATAACAGTATAATAAATCAGTATCATAAATGGCACCAGCATTAAGATCTGGTTCTGTCACTAATGTTGCCTGCAAGAATGAAAATGAAAATGTGTTGGAAACAATATTCTGACACTTTAATGAAATTATCATTGCACGCGTCATCGTATTCTGGCTTGTATACAGTCAACTACTGTTAATATGTTTTAATATATCTTTAGCACAGCCAACATTTGTTCGGTTCCCCAGTCCTAACTATGAGCAACAGCAGTGAGGCTCTGCTTGCCAAACACCACTAATTAAACTCTACTTTGAGGAGACTAAAGTGGATTTAACCTGATTTCCACTTAGAGAATGCAAAGACAGTGTAACTTGCCGGACCAATTGTGAACACAATCAGTTAAATTGGACGTTTTGTAAGAGTGCATCTCTAAAAGGCCACAATCTGCTTCAAGAGGTTGGCACGATTGAGCCAGGCAGTGCTGATATTTCAGCCAGTCATTTTACTCTCGTTGAGGAAATTGCATGCAGCCATATTCCCCAAAGCCCAGCACACTGAGTCAATTACCTTATTGGGTTAGAAGCTGTAATGGCCTCTGAAGGGCAATAGAAATTACATCTCACACTTTCATGCTGCTGGATTAGAACAGTGCCTTGGTAAATGATCGAGGGTGCCACATTACTCCTGCCCCATTGTATAAAGTTGCGATGCATTGCAAAGGTTTCTAGACCCTTAACCAATTCGTTAATTGTATTATTTTTACAAATAATAAATGACAGCATTGTCTTCTTTGGTATGTCCAAGGAAATTCTTATTCTTAAAGGATAGTTCACCCATTTTTTATTGATTTATTCATATTTGTATCATTCTACTAGATTAGTTTGCTTCGTCATCAGAACAGATTTGTATAAATGTAGCATTGCATCCCTTGCTCACCAATGGATCCTCTGAAGTGAATGGGTGCCGTCAAAATAAGAGTCCAAACAGCTGATAAAAACATCACAACAGTCTATCAGATAACATCTCGTGAAGCAAAAAGCTGTGCGTTTGTAGGAGACAAATCCATCATTTGGAAACGTTAAGATACGTTAAATGTTTTTCTGTGAATTTTAACACACACTTCTGGCCAAAAGAGTATATAATACATAATAACACTTCCCAACCCCTGTTCCTCTCCACATCAAAATCTTCAAATATATTGCAGATTTGTTTCTTACAAACACACAGTATTTTACCTCACACGACATTAAGTGATGGTCTGGAGTGGTGTGGACTTGTAGATTTCTGTGATATTTTTATCAGCTGTTTGGCCTCGCATTCTGACGGCACCCATTCACTCCAGAGCATCCACTGCTAGGCAAGTGATGCAATGATACATTTCTCCAAATCAACATTATCTACCTCTTGGATGGCCTTTGGGTGAAAATATTTTTTTTGCAAATTGCCATTCATGGGTAAACCATGGAAGTAAAAAGTTACTCAAGTTTCCCCTATTCAGTGTACTTCACAAGTTCTTCTACTTTATATGTTTGCACTAGTGAATTCCATTAGCAGGGACACAATTGGCCTCTACATTTGAACTGTAAAAATAACTAGCATATTTTCTGGATAAAAAGTATCATTATTCATGCATCTGAAGGACAGATCTGAAAACTGAGAGAAGAAAAAGAAGATTCCAAAGACGTTAAATAAAGTGAAATAAATGCTTACGTTAAATAAGCAGAATTTGGGTGGAAAATATCCTGTTCAATGCCCTTGTGGGTGCTGTTGGTGTAATTATCAGAAAGTAGAGGCCACATTACACCCAGATAGAAAAGTTCTGAAAAGAGGAACAAGCAATCGTTATGAAGGATAAAAGAATAAACGTGCACCGTCAACAACATGGAACCAAGCCTGTTTGGAAAAATAAGCTGTTAAAGTCAACTGTTTTGCAACTAATTTTATTTCCATAATGTGATACAATTCCCAATTAAATAGGGAAATATGTGTTCAATGTGGAAAAGGACAGGGCTTGGTTTTACCCTTTGGGAAGTGATTGTTTTGTGAAACAATTTTGCCATTTATTACAATTAACTGATTTATGGCATATTAATTGATGTCACAGAGACAGAGAGAAAGTTGTTTCACATTTTTTCATGTGCAGTAAGTTGTAACTGCACTGAAATACAGTACAAATACTTTTCAAAGTTTTAGACACTATTGATTTACATTTATATTTAATTTATCAATTAGCTTCTATTAACTGAACCAAATAAATGTTTGGTATTACAGCTTTTGGTAAAACAGCTTCTGTTCCGAGGTACACTTGCCCATAGTTTTTTAGGTAGCTTTCCAGGTAGGTTTTTTTTTCATTATCTTGGAGACGTTGCCACAGTTCTTCTGGATTCACTTTGTCTTAGTTTGTTCTGTTATTTCATGTAATTCCAGACAGACTGGATGATGATCAGATCAGATCTCTGTGTGGAGCACTGGCTGTTGTCAGATAATAATCTCTCTGCATTATTACAATTAAATACAAAACATGTCTTAGGAAAAATGTAAACTGACACGCTACCGCAAAAACGGTACAACTACTACCACTTATACAAGTGGCCAAAGACTGCACAGTAAATAAATATATTCCCAAATATATTTATTTATTTGGGAATTACAGTGTCAAATAAGTATTTGATCACTTGAGTCAAAAATGTTTTATATGTGGTACAGAAGCCTTTGTTAACAATTCCAGAGGTCAAACGGTTCCTCTAGTTCTTCACCAGGTTTGCACACACTGCAGGAGGGATTTTGTTCCACTCCTCCATACAGATCTTCTCTAGATCTGTCAGGTTTCGGGGCTGTCGCTGAGCAACACAGATTTTCAGCTCCTTCCAAAGATTTTCAATTGGATTTAGGTCTGGAGACTGGCTAGGTCACTCCAGAACCTTGATATGCTTCTTACGGAGC
>JAUMHQ010000044.1:16291950-16304349 GCA_032361165.1 Enteromius paludinosus | reverse complement strand
TGAGTAGAAGCTGCAGGTAGGTAGAGCGAAGTTACCTTGAGCTCAGCCATCGAGGAAATGGCTGAGCGATCTTTTGTTGCTGTGACTGATAGCGTGCAGGTATTCATAACTCAGGTGATTGTGAACGGGTATCAGGTGTGCGGGATTGAGTGCTTTCCGGGTGCGCTAGTCTGGGATCAGGTGAGAGTGAACGTGAGACAATAATAAAATTGTCAGCTGTGGTTGCCAGAATAATTTTGACAAAAATAATAAATAAAAAAATACAGAAAAACTGTAAACATTTATCAAAAACTGTATAAAACTGTAATTTACAAACAATATTTGAATATAAACCAGGTAATTTAACAACACACACTGCTGTAAAGATGATAAAATAGAACGCCACATACGAATCAAAGCGCATACGAATCTAGATCTTTTACAGTTTTGCCCTGTATATAATACAGAAATGATTTTGATGAACAGTTTATGTATTAACTATTTTTGTCCCTTATCATTTAAACAAAATTTACAGTTAAAATTATACATACTTTTTAGAGTGTATACAAACTATTGAAAACACATGTTTTTGAGCAGGAATTTAAATACTGCATTATAGAGAACTGACTTACAGTGCACCATACTATAGAGAATTATAGTAATCTAAATGGAATGGAACAAACAATCTGTCCAGTCTGTTTTACAGAGAAAACCATCTTCATTAGCCCACTCTTTTATCCCGTTCTCGTGGCCTGTCTGCTTTATTCTTTGACCAGAGATCTCTAATATCAGTCCACTGTGATGCAGCACTCTTCTAAAGCCCGTCCCGTCACTCGAGCGTGAGGCCGTCTGGAGAGGCAGGCAGCTCAGCACCAGGATTTCATTTCTGATGCTTGGCTATGCAGCTCTGCCCTCCACACTCCTGTTAACTTGGGCGAATTCCCCACGAGGGCTCGATCAAGTCCACAATCTAAGTCTGTAATGCAGTCCTGGGCTCATGATGATAGCTGTTATTACATATGGGGCTGTATTGTTTGCTCTGATGATAAGCCAGTGGAGAGGAGAGACAGTGAGTGTATCTGTCAGTGTAAAAGAGAGAGGGAAAAAAAAATCCATGAGTTTGTTTCACCCTCTGGATTTTTTTCGATGTGTGTGTGTGTGTTTTTTTTTGTTTGTGTGTGTGTGTGTGTGAGTAAGACGTGTTAGTTTTGCATCTCTGTGGCCAGACATGCACAGAAAGAGTGTTTTTGCTTTTGGGAAACTTGAGTCATCCACATTTTCTTTGAGTCACATCTGAATAATCACCCAATACCGAAATGTAAATACCAGAATATTGTCAGAAGACATTTCAGCCACATTCTCTGTGATAACTTCCTATCTTTATTTTTACATAATCCATGAGAGGAAAGATAAATCAGTCCATGTGTAGTTTAATTCAGCTGAAATATTGCAAATATTTGCCTGCAATATTTTCAATTAGAAGCATGGTTTGATTTGATTTTTTTTTTTTTTTATGAAGCATCAGATATGAGTATTCTATTCTAGTCTATTCTAGTTTAGTCTTGTCTAGTATATTCTACTGTATAATTGTAAGTGCAACAAATCTAATAATACATATAATATTAATGTCATGTTGTCTGTCTAGTCTTCCCTGTCTGATTTTGCCTTTTGTTTTGATTAGCATGTGTCTTGCCTTGTTTATAGTACTGGCCCTCTATAGCCCTAGGCATTTCACAGAGGTGCACCAAGGGGATGAGTTGGGAGTTCATGCCCAGGAGGAGAGAGCACCGCGAGACGTCGTATCACTGCCAGAGCGCTGCTCATGTCTCGCTCCGCCGGAAAGTCCCGCAGAGCCCGTTTAGCCGACTGCATACATCTCTGCGGACTCCGTTCCGCCTTCACGACCAGAAGCGTAGTCACAGACCTTCGCGGATCCCGACCCATCCTGCCAGATCAAGTTTGGCCAGAGTGCCGATCCAGTCACCCGCAGACTCCGGTCCACAATCTGGATGTAGATTGGGAGTCCGAGTTACCAGAGTTAATCCCTGCAGTTCCCAATCCGCAACTGATGGGTCCCAGTCCAGAATCACGTGCAGGGAAACCGTGTGTAGGTTCGGTTTCCGAGTCACGGCCAGGAGTGACATCCCTGCAGTACCCAATCCTCAACTGTTGGGTCAACAATTTAGATGTTACACCCTTAAGATTCTCCTTTGTCATGTAGTCTAGATTCTAATTAAGCCCAGAGCATCATCAACATGTTTGCTTCAACAGCTTGCAGATACAAACCTGCAAAAAAACAAGTCTGAGATGAGCAATGGTCCCCATGCAGAGAACTCCCACATAGTGTCACATCATGCATTCGCCATCCTCAAAGGACTGAAAAACACCCAGCAAAGATGCAAAATGTTACCAAGTGCCATTTTCTACTGGAAATGAGGGCCTTTTCCTGACAACCCATTGGATCTGGGAAGTATCGTGACTGTGACTAACATGGGATCTATTGCACTGTACACTTCCGCTCATCCGAGTCAAGCACAGGAATCTCCCCATTGATATCACCTTCTTTTTTTTCTTCATGATACCACTACTAATGACACAGGCTATGTTCATGACATCTGGTTGCTCGCGTTTCCAACAAGTCTTTCATGAACACATTCCACACAGCAGGGGGATGTCTGTAATGACATGTTTCTGCTATGAAAGTTTAGATAAATCCTTTTGAAAGACGTCGCTGACTGATGAGCGCATGATTAAATCCCGTCCATAATTTATTTGACTGTCAGTTGCATTTAATTATGATGGCTCATGAGAGAGAGAGAAGAAAAAAAAAAAAAAGATTTAAAGGTGACTTACCACAATCATGTCATACTTCTAGATTACCGCTCGCAAACTTTCAGCTTCTCCTGACTTTCAGCCTGCAAAGAATGTAGCATATTGCAAGAGATTATTGAGTTCTCACAACTACTGTCTCGTTAAGTGTTTTCATTCATTCAGCCAGTTTAAATTAGTTTGTTCGTGAAATTTAAAATGTCCCGTTCAACCGAATAATTCCTGTCAAAACACAGATCTTGTTTAGAGTAGTTATATAAAATATTGGTAACACTGGTTAATAACTACGACTTATCCCTCAATAAATTTGGAATTTTCTGTTTATTAACAGTGCAGTAGTTGTTAATTTTAGATATTGGGTAGGATAAGGCAGGTAAAATAAGGTAATTTAGAATAAGGCATATATGTGCTTAATTAGCACTAAAACATGGCTAATATTCTAGTAACATGCTACATACATGCAACTAATAGGTTTAACTGTAAAATAAATACTTTATAAAAAAGAGGCTTCAAAAGTGATTCCACAACAGGATAGATTTGTCTGATTTAAAAAAAAAAAAAGAAAAAAAAAAAAAAGCATTTTCTACTGCATTTTTCTCAGCACTATTTTAAGTCTAATTTCAATAATCGACAATTATCACCCAATTTCGTTCACTGCGAGAGCAGCCCGTGGGATTTGCAGCATGTTAAAGCGCCTCATCATTGCACCTAATGCAGTACGGCAGAGCGCTAATGAATATGTTGAAAACAATTTAAATCACACAACATTTTAATTATTATCTTATCACAATGGTCGCTGCAGTATTGCAGTGAGGTATATCCCCCGGATCCTCCAGACGCCTCGTGCCTAACGCGTGCACACTGTCGGGCCATGTTGTAACGATGTGAATCTCATTTGCTAACACAAAGTCACACATTATTTCTGAAACATCCTGCCAGATAAAATTCGCATTGAGAACGGAGGCCGCTGTTCATTGTCTCCCCGGTTGCCGAGAGACAGTAGCGGATGCTGCCATATGGCGGGCCCCTCATTTGCATGTTTGCCTCATCAGAGGCGCACAGAAATCAGAACGAAACTACTATGATCATTGCCTCAGAACAACAATATTCCATCATTACACTAATGGCTTCCGTTGCAGGCCACACAGTGCTTCTGTCATCAAGGGGAAATCATACTGTTGTTGATATTGCACGATAATGCATTTGGCATTATAATTTTGAAATAATCAAAATAAAGTAATAGTGAGAAATAATAATAATTAGTTTGCATTCAAAAGTCTCCAACTTTTGAAAAATATAACACCATGTTGAAGCGGAAGACGTTTAGAGAAAGCCAGTCAGAATTGTAATGGTGCAAATGGGTTATATCTTTGTACTTTTTTTCTGTCTCTGAGGTCCACTTATTATGTTTTGCCACAAACAAATATAAATGAGTTTTTCCATTGCTGTGGCCATTCTCTTTTTTTGCTACTTTAAATGTATTTATTATTATTATTATTATTATTATTGTAGTATGAAAATTCAGTTAAAAAAATATTTACTACTTTACTACTACTACTACTAACAATAATAATAACTGATGATAAATTAATAAGTGATGAGATATACCTACACTACAAAGAACAACAACTACAAAAAAAAATTGTGAATTGTCTTGGTAAAAACAATTTTCACTAAGAAATTGCTAGTAAATATCACAAATAATTATAAAGAAATGACAAGAAACACATTTAGACAAAAGCCTAGAGTAGACTGAAGTCAGAATTTTAATTGCTTAAATGGGTTGTATCAATCTTTTTTATTTATGAATTTATTTATTTTCTCTGAGGTCCACTTATTATGTTTTGTGCCACAAACATAAATTAGCTTTTCATTATCATTGTCACTCTCTTCTGTGCCACATCAAATTAATTTCTTGATTTATTTATCTTTTTTTCTGTTGTACTCTATATATAATTATTTGTGAAGTTTCTGTGTGAAAGCTGTTTCAGTGTATAATTTTCTTTGAGACATTTTTTAATCAGGAATTTATAGTAAATATCAGAGATAATTGCTAAGGAATAAAAAGGAACATAATTTTCAATTTGAAATTATACAGAAAGATATAAATTGTATTTTCTAGTCAAACATACTCCAATTATGTTTGTTTTATTTACAATAGATTTGTTTTATTTACCTTAGATATGCATTTTTTTTTTTTTTGAGACAGTTTCTAAAAGTGGAAAAAAGCATGAACAATAACCACAAGCCATTTGCCATCAATGACCGGCAATCATTCAATCTTTTCAGATGATGCACACACACTGTTCAAAGCTTGAAGTTATTTCTGACTTGACTAACCTACTTTGCAGACAATTCTGCTTTGTATTTCGACCTGATTTCACCTTGATCTGGTTTTCATGTATGGCATAACTCGTCAGATTTGTTGGCTTATCTATTGGCTTTGATAGATGTGTTTTGTTAGATGTTATGCAGTTCTGCTTCAGTTTTATATATATTTATTTTCAGTTCTTCAGGAGAAATAAAGAGAGAAAGAAATGAGAGATGTTCACATGCTCCAATCACTTAGCCTTAGATGAGCAATGAGAGTTCATATTGAAATACCTGATACCTGAGAGTTTGGTATCTTAGAAAATCTGTGCTCTACTTGAGACACTTGTGGTTTCTACTAAAATACAGAAAACCAATAAAAAATATTTGGTTACTCTTTTTTTGATAGTCCACCTTAGACATTATACGAACTAAAAGTAACTTTGTAACTACGTGTCAACTAATTCTCAATAATTTGCAACTACATGTCTATAAATTCTCAGAGTAGACTGTTAGAATAAGTTGACATATAGTCCAACACAGTCTCACAATCAATTTGTATGTATTTTATGAGATGGCTAACTCGTGCTAATACATAATACATGAGATCAGGCTGGATAGTCAGTATGCAGTATGTTGTGGACCCATCAAAATAAAGTGTTAGAAGATATTAAGCAGGCAGTCTACTCTAATGACTGCTAGTTATACTTACATTTAGTAGAATATCTAAAGCTGACTATTGAAATACAGTATGTTGCTACCATTTATTCATCCATTCACTCTCTGTGTTGCTCTTAATTTTTATTTATTCATTTTTTTTTACTTAAGTTGATCTTAAAAGCTATATTACACAAACCACCGCTATAAAATATTCATAACAATATGTATAACATCAACATTTCCTTGACAAAAATACATTTCGTTAAATCATTTCATCCAGAAGCACATGCATGGGGCCAGAACTCACCACATAGCTTTTGAGACTAACCTCAAGCTAAAATACACACACAATTATTCCCCACGCAGTTCAATTAGCAAATAGTAGATTGGTATCGATTCCTGTGTTTTTCACACTGTGTGAGAAGTTTTGCTTAGCTCATTAAAAAGTTAGCTGTCCTTAGTGAAAATCTAATAGTCAACATATATCCACCTAATGAAAACACTAACAACATGTATAAGAGGCTTTTGGCGAATTTATTGTTCACGAAAGATTTCGTGAAGCATGAAGAGAAAAGTATGCAGGTTTAAATCTCTTGTAAAATACAATTGCGAATGAACTGAATGCACCGATTTATACACACACACACACACACAAACATTGTTTAAACGATTCACCTAAATTCAGAAATACTCCCCAGCACCTGGAGCCAGGGAGTGTGCTGCTTTGCACCACACTTTAAAGTTTTAGGATACGATGCAGCATTGTCAAGTAGACAGTTAAGGTTAGTGTTTTGCAATTTAAATTTCAGCCGTTCACAAATGTGCCAAACTTTCAAGTCAGATTCTGGACAACCATGTTTTACAAGGACACACCATAAAACTGCTTGTAAACATCTCCCTGACCCGTGGGAGAAGCGTGTTTTATTATTTGAATTCTTGCTTATCAGCCAGTCCTGTGATGATGCACCTCCTTGTGTCCAGTTTCAAAGTACTAACCAAAGTCAAACACATCAGGCTGATGAAATCTGCGCTTAAGGCACCTCAACATGCTTTTCTGTTTGATGACCCTACTCCAAAAAAAAAAGTCTTGTTTTGTATCAGGGGATTAAAGAATTGGTCCTGCGCCAGCATTTATGAATAGTCCTGTGATTTACTGCAAGCCTTGTTCTGTGTTCACCCTGAGGGTAACTTGTTTGAACACAGTCAGACACAGACGCTCTTGCGGGAAAACGCACAGGCGCTTCAGTCATGAGTCATTCTATCCTGAATCAGACGCATTTCGGGGTTTTCATGTCCAGATTCTGACAATGTAGTAGCACGTTCATCCAAAACAGAAAATCTATAACTTACTCACCCTCATGTCTTTCCAAAAATCTGTATTTCTTCAGTGGAAAAACAAACTAAAAGAACATTAACAGAATGTCTGTAGAATATTTAAGTGAATTGATCTTCAAAAATGAGCTCTGAAATAAAAACAAGCACCATAAATGTTCATTGCAGATCAATTAGAATTCCATTTACCATGTTCATTTAAATTTGATTTATAATAATTGTAAACTATATTTAATATAATTCATATTAGAACATCGCACCTGATAATAAATTGCATGTAATATGTTCTGCAGTAGTTATTGATGCATATCTGCTAGCACTGATGTGTGCATTTAATCTGATTAATTAATATTATTAGACTGACAGCCTAAATATTAAAATTACATTATGATTCTTGAGCAAATCCTATAACTCAAACAGAACATAGGGGTTATGATCTTGTTCATTATGCTTCGTTTTGTTTAATTTTTTGTAAATGTCTTCAATATGCTCATAAGGCAACATTTATTTGATTAAGTATAGTATACAGTAAAACAGTCATATTATCGTTTAGAATAACTGTTTTCTATTTGAATATATTTTTTTATGTAAAATGCATTCCTGTCATTCAAAGCTGAATTTTCAGCATCATTACTCCTGTATTCAGAGTCACATGATTATTCAGAAATAATTGCAATAAGTGAACCGAAAGCACAAAGCCAGCAGCACACAAGTAACACAGGTGTACTTGTTGCAATAGTCAATTGCACATTGTATGGGTCAAAATTATTCACTTTTCTTTTATACCAAAAATAATCTGGATAGTAAGTAAAGACCGTGTTCTTCTTTATTTTATTTTTTTATATTTTTGCACCCTCAGATTACAGATTAAAAAGACAAAAATGTCACCCAGCCTGTAGTGGAAAGCTGATTTATTTATTTATTAAAAAAAATAAATAAAAAAAAGAAGAGGGAAACGAATTGACCCTTACAATTGGTTTTGTGTTCCAGGGTCACATATGCTAATCATTCTAATAGAAGCATGTGTTGTCGTGCTTAGAAGGCAAGCAAGTAAAATCAATAAATACCATAAATACTATAACTAATCCCAACCTTTGGCCTATGGCCATATATATAACCCAGCTTTTAATATTCACCCACCACATCAGTGCTGTTGCATCCCTCTCACAAAAGCACTGAGTTTGTCCACTAAGACTTGTTTATGCAAGCACACATTGCTCTAACCTCTCAGCTGGAACCGTCTCCAGAAGAGTAAATATTTCAGAGCTACCCCTCTGTTCTTAGCATCCCGTCAGGAGCACGCTGGAATTAAAGCCCCTAATTTGTACGGAGCTTTTCATTTATTAATGCAAAAAATAGAGGCAGCACATCCCAGTGTTGGAACATTAATTTGAGGGGGGATTCTTGTTTTCATTATGATTGTGTGCCGATCCAGCGTTACCTTTCTTTTAATTAACTTCTGCACGGACCTCCCACAACTCAGCAGCTGCACTTTAATTATCTCGCACAGTCTTATCGTTCCCGCATAATCTGTGTTAACAGCAAATTTACAGAACTGTTTAAGAGAAGTGTGTGTCCTGCACACACACACACACAACGTGATTTACTTCACAAGCTTGAAGTTTTTGAACTTGGTCTTTTTATGTCTTTTATCCTCTGCAGTGTATAATAATAAATAACAAAAAGTTTAAGCTTTCAAATTAAAAGTTTTTTTTTTTTTCTTTTTTCAAAATACATTAGCAAGCCACATTTTTCCTTTGAACCAAAGTACTTTCAAACGGTCCACCGACCATACACCAGCTTCCTCCTCACCTGCCGTTGCGCTGAGATATGTCCTGATGCTACACAGGCATCTCGGTAAAAAACAGCATCTTTTTGGTTTATATACTGCAAAAAGGCCACAGTTTTAAACTTTAAATTCTCTAACGAGTGCCAGCTAGTAAAAGCACATCACTGATGTGGACAGTTTTTTCATTAGCAGCTAGGTTTTAACAAGCCACAAACATTTGAAGTCATTTGTTTACTTTACAACATTTTAAGCGATGTTACCAGGCAACCAAGAGAGACGCGGGATCAGATATTTGTTACCCATTCTGTGTAAAAAATGCCCAAGCAACATTGCTCAAAAAAGGATGCCTGGCAAAACTGCATAAAATATACTGTGCATCATCAGCCTGATGTTCTATGCTATGCTATGGTTTTTGAACGAAGTAAATAATTAATTCCCAAATTCTGCTCTTTTTTCGTTACGGACTAATTCAGTATTTTTTAAAGCTTCGGTAAAACGAATCACATAATGATTCACTCATGAAAACAGGCAATTGTTTCCCAGATGAACTGATCTTCTGTATCAGAAGAATCAGATGCATGAACAATTCAGTGTCTCACTCATACAGTCGTTTGTTTAGTTTGCATTTTTAAATGCCACTGTCCTGTAGCTGCATCCCCAAATTCTCACCTCACTATAGAGGACAAAATTAGTATGCAACTGATGCTGCTGGATTACACGAGAAGGACAAAATGAACAGTGTACATCCAGATTATATTCATAATATATGCTGGATTTTAGCACACAGCCAGTCACTTTATTTCATTAATAATCAGTCGATTAAAGGATTTAACGATTCTCTTATTATTTATTTATACTATATTTATTTAGTTATAATCTAGTGTCACATCTATTGAATCATGTTCATGCTTTATTACTGGATGTGGCATATATTTTTAATGTGTTCCTCACATCCAGGTTTTCCTACAACTTCAAAAGAGTTGAGACTCATTGACTTCATTTAAGATCTTTTTTTGTTAATTTTGGAGGCCGGCAGCCCGTGTCATGTTCAGGTCATACAGGTTTGGAACAAAATGAAGTTATTTTGCTTGCTGAACTGTTCCTTTAAGTAGAGGGCTGGATTTTGGTTGACTGGTCAAGTCATTTATCCCCTTCGTTCTTCATGGTTCCATGGTCTCCTGACAGTGTACGAGTGGCGTCCAGTGGACACCTGCGAGGTCAACCTGAAAAACATATGGTGAGCCACGTAAAACAGCAGCAGGAAGCAGTTGTTATTGTTCTTAAACGTTACTTGTTGTTGGTCAGTGACAGAGAATATGTAAAATAGGGACAGGTTAGGGCAAGGTGATGTGAGGTTTTTTAGCTTGATGGGGACAGTGTTGAAAGGGACTGCTTAAGATATGAGTCATGAATATGCAATGTGCTTGTTTCTTTGAACCTATAAACAGGAAAGTTGAAGCTCCTCTCTGATGTGTCAGAAGTTCTTGCAAAACTGTTTTTTTATCAGATCACAAACATAAACTGTCAACAAAATATCAACAGAAATAACATTTATCCACAAGTTATAGCCAGAAAGTGCAATATGATGAGGATATTTCATCAGAGGTTAATGTCCTCTACCCATTTACTTCTGTTCTTAATATTCCTACTGTATATTGTTGTTATTGTTAGTGTTACATCACTTGCCTTTTATTTCCCCTTTCGTCTAACCATCTTAGCACCACATATTTTATTTTGACAGAAATCGCCAGCAGCTTATTTTAAAAGAGACAAAGGAAGGCAAACATAGGTTAGTTTTGTTCTCCCAGTACACACAATAGTTTGATGGCTTTATGTGATTTGATCTATCTATCGATCTATCGATCGTATTATTTCATTTACACCGTACGCGTGTATTTGCAAAGCAAGTATTAGCGAGCAGCTAGGGCTCATAGGGAGTTTTATGTTACAGTCATGGCCCTGTCTAAAGGTTGTTTTCACACACAGTTTGAAATGCTTTCCTTGGGGTTAATATTTCATGTTGTTTGTAAACCCTCCGCTTCTTTCGCTGAACAAACACTATCCCTGGCCCACTAAACCAAGCAGCCTCCTTTTACAATGAAACGCTAAATGAATAATAGATTCATAGTGATGCATTGTGGACTCCAGAGCCCAAGGCATGGAGGTGTTTTCGGAGGTAAGCCCATTTAAATGAAAACCAGCAAGCTCATAATTACTGTAACTCCAGCTGCATTGACCAAATCAAGGGGAATATAATTTCTCTGTGAACTTTAGGATATTAAGTTTGTGGAGAAGTGTTCTAGATACGTGAGGTTGATGATTTTGACTGCTTCAAGTGTCGTCAAACAATTTAAACAGGTTTTGTTAATACTTAACAGCTAATAGCATGCCTAGTCTGTCAGTTTGTATTGTTAATAAGTAAGGATTATGATTACCGGTATGACCACTGACAGACCATATGTGTGGGTTGGTTACCATATATAGCTTGAAACTGGGTTGTTTTATGAACAGTTTGGTGTGAAGCTTGTTCATTTGTGTTTACAGTTCTCTCTTCCCTTCAAGTATAAGAACTGACCCAGTTAAAATGCGCTTTTCATGTAAAATACATTTCATTTCATGCTGTTCATCTCATTGCTCGTCTCTTTTTGATGGAACAAAAGCTTGTATAGTAACACTGTATCATCAAAGATTGATTCAATCTAATATTCCACTGATGGGTTGACATGAGCTTCGAAATCATATGCAAATGACATTTTTGTTTAACAGTGTATTACCGAATGTCATGAAAGGCAATCGGGCAGTGCAGTGGCTTGCTGCACATCGTATTTCTTAGATTACATTTGAGAAAATTCTCGTCTCCTCCATTACAATGTGCAACCTTGGTGGCTATTGCAAGACTTGACTTCATATGACTACACAAGGTAGTCCTGGCCCTAGTATTGTGCTAGTGTGTATGCTGTTGCAAAAAAAAAATACAATTATAAACACTAAAAACCTAAAAGAAAGAAAGGGAAAGATCATATGTATATCATACATATGAAATTAATTTGAATGCACAATTAAAAAAGACAAAACAAAAAAAACCGACAGCCCTAGAGCAAATTGTGAGGGAAATGTCATATATATATATATACAAACACATCATTGTGTTTCGTGTATGTATGCACAGCTTTTGTTTTCTGTTGTCTGTCTTTAGCTTTTCCTGCCTGTGCAGAACACCCAGGTTATACAAGGTCTTACTATGAGAGCAAAAAGCAATAAAAGGACCTGCAATTGCTACACCTGTGTATGCACCAGTGCCACTGGACATGCAGTTTATTTGCCCGTTACACAAGAGTTTACTTGTTCAGTGGATTGTGTGGATAGTTTATCAGCACTGTGCAGTGCAGTTAAAACATCTGGCTTCTACACAGCACGTTACTAAATAAAACAGTGACAAATAGTTAGGGATGCTGACTGACAGAAGAGAATAAATAAACACATGTAATATTAATCTCTCT
>JAUMHQ010000044.1:16260225-16291850 GCA_032361165.1 Enteromius paludinosus | reverse complement strand
AATAAATTAAACGTAAGGATATTCCCCAAAGTGGATTAATTAATTTAAATATTAATTTCCCTTTATTGCCTTACATCTCTCATAATTTTTTTGATGAGAAGTTCAGCTGTTTTTGTAGAGAACTCCCAATCGTGAGTCACAGCATGCCTACGCAAGAAAACCAATCCACTTCCTGCTTTGCTTTCATCTTGGAGGGATCCCATCTCAATTTTGTTCCTGCCTCTGGCTGAGCGGTTTTCCTGTTCTGACTAATGGCACGTTGGATTCAGTGTAAAACATGAACGTAATGTCTTTCCGCTATCCAGCCAATAGCAGCGCAGCAGAAAGTATGCCAGAAAGTTTTATTTTCATATTCAGGAGTGTAATTTCCACAAACTCAGATCTATGCAGGAATTAAGACTGTTATGATATTCATAAGTGCAACTTCCCAAACAATATTTGGATGAAATTTGGTGCATCAAAATCTCATGGTCAATGCCAGAAGTTCAATGGGCTGCAAAATTGGACCTAGTATTACAACAAACAAAGCTCTAACTTGGTTTCGGAAACAGCTACGGTCCCTAATTAGGAAGAAAACCAAACAGTGTTCCTTGGTAAGCCCTAAACCCAAGCTAAACCCAATCAGTGTTGAAACGTCCAACACAGCTGTTTTGGGTGTTTTTTTCTTTTGGATGTTGCAAGTTTTTTAGAAAAGGATGCAGAATAGTGTCAGGCTGTTAGTGTTAGCTAAAACTATTGAACACATTTCTGTTCGATGAAATAAAGCTAAAATTAAATTAAATATAAATATTAGATGAAAATGTAGCTTAAATTAAGGTAAATTACTAACTGGAAATAACTGATCAAAACTGAAACTGTGTGTGTATCTTGGTAGGTACTTAAACCTGAATACACACAGACTGTGTGTCACTTTGGGGACCTGTTAATATCTATGCATATAGCACATTGATAATGTGTATTTCTTTCAAAATGTACTCCAATAATATTCAGTTTTAAATGATATGCTAGTCCTCGTTCACTAGTCAGTCCAACAACAAAACACCACTAACTGCTGTAGCATAAACTCAGATCAGAAAGGTGATGTTTGAAAGTTGGTCTAGAGACCTCACATTAAAATATTTTATAAAAAATAACCTGATATCATTCATACACTAATAAAAATCCAATAATTTTCAATCGAATACTTGCGTATTTGCTCCAGACATGAGTCAAAATAATCAATAACTTCAGCTCCCAACATCAAATCAACTGCTGTTTGAATTTTATGTTTAATTCATATTACACATCTGACATGAATGAACATTTGGTGAGAGCAACGACCCCATGTAAACAAGCATTCCAGACACAGACTCACCTTCAATGTGCAGAGGGCAATGCCCTCAAGCTGCTGATCTCTGAACAGTTTTGTGTTTGTTTGTTCTAATGTTAGCTGGACACAAACAGGTAGCGCAATTTCTACCTGAGGTTTAAAAGAATAAAATATTTGTTTACTAGTCTCACACCTGATGCATATTGGGAATGTGTTTCAGCTGTAAATCAGTGATTATGGAGGGAAAATCCTTCTTCTACCTCAGTTTGGCCACATAGTGACCTGGTCAAATACGAGCGAGAGCGCACTTGATCCTAGTTCAGACAACACTGCGCTCACCGGGCTTGGTTATAAATGAACATGTCTACATCTAGATTTCTATTTTCACTCCAAATGGTTTGATGCTCGCTTAAATCACATCGGAGGCACACAGGCGGTAAACTGGAGACCTACCCCAATTAACTTCAACACCCTGATGACACCCGCTCAAGTACACATATCAGAACCGAGCTATCAAGCACACTGTCTATTTTTTTCTCTCGCTCTCAAAGCTCTTCTATTAATACTGTGGCCTAATTACACCAGTTCCCTCTGACTGACAAAAGCAATAACCCAAAAATGTTATTAGACAAAAACAATACGGAGCTGCAGCACGTTTTGAAGCAATGCAACTGCAACTGTCAGCTGAAATAATAGTAGGCGAAGAAATCGATGAAGATGAGCGATTGGTTTAAATGCGATGTATAAAAAAAATATTCAGCAAGCAAACCCATGTCATGTTTATAATGGTGAATAGTGTGTATGCAACCTATTACATAAGTGAGTGGACAGGCAAATACTGTATATGGAATTTTTATTAACATATGGCTTGTATGTGTAAAAAGAAATTTAAACGTATAAATTATTAAATTGCAAAAAAAAAAAAAAAAAAGTACTAGTCAGTTAATCATTGCTGCAGTTCAACACGTTGAGGAAGAGAACAAAAAAAATGGTTAAAAAGGGCAGTTTTTAAAATAAACAAAACAAAGAAGAACAAAAAAAAGGGATGATATAATTTTTCTATGAACTTTTCTGTTGTTCTGTAAATGCGTAAATGTACTATGCAAATCCAAAACACCAAATAATATGAATCTGCAGCACATTTTGGAGCAATGCAACTGTCAGCTGAAATAATACTGGTTGACGGAATCAAACTGATTGATGTTTTTTTTTTACATGCAATGTATTAAATAAGATTTAACAAGCAGATTCATGTCAAGTGTTAAGCATGCTGTATAGCATGCGTACAAAACCATTACATACACAAGTGGATATGATGAAGGAATACAGATTAGCTATTCAGTATCTAAGTATGTCAAGATAAATGTATTTGATCATTTATTTGTTGGTTTAAAAACTGAAAATGAATAAAAACAGAATGGTGGGGGTTCATCAGCCACAATCATTTAATGAATGTTTTTTGGTTCAAGTGTTTGTTTAATGAGCATTGAAATGTTAATTGCGGTACAAAAAGCATAATATTTTTTTTTCCCATTTAAAACGCTGAGCAGAATAACAATAACAATAAGCATAAATTGTCTGCAAAGTGTGATTAGGAGATCCTAAATATTTGCCATCGCCATTCACTGCATAGCACTTAATGTCTGACTTTGAACATCTTTAATAACCGCTTCTCATGCTGAATCCAAAATGATTAGTATTCATTGTGAAAATATATTTGTGAGCACTTGTCAGGCCTATATGTTCACTGCAGTGTGTGATGCTGCCTCATTAGACATATTCTGAATGGCTACAGACCATTCAAAAGATAAATTTAGCGCTGCTTTCATCTTACTCGTGCAGTGTTTGTGTGTCCCGGAATCTTTTGCATGGAGTAATTGGCATCATTAACACAATAAGCCATTTTCATTAGAAGCTGCATCACTCTCAAATAGCAACATTACAAAAACTTGGATGATGGTGGTTGGTCATGTGATGCATCATGGCTGACAACTTCTAGTTGAGAGTTTGATGAAATGCCTAAAATCGCCCATTTTTGTCCAACACAAGGAGCTATATGCGTTTGGAAACATATTTCATTGCTGTAGAGAGAAGAAGAGCCAAGAAAGAGAACATTCTTTTAGAAAGCAATGCTTCAAAAACTGAAAAAAAAAAGATTGATATCGATTCTGAAGGCTTTTGTTATATAACAATTACGCTTTTACAAATGCAAAAATATAAATGTGAAGTACCACAACTCCTTATTAAAAGCTCTTGGAAAAAAAAAAAAAATAATAATTGTATTACATTAATGCAGTCAGCAATGCAGCAGCATTGCCTCTGTTTTGCCTCAGTGAGAGCAGGTATGATAATCAGATTAATATCTGGCTTTTCCTGTTATTATGTTTTGCACACACTTCCTGAAATGACTAATGAATTGCATTGCAGGTGCTATTTAATGTATTTGCATTAACATTGCCCTGAGCTTTTGTGCGTGCATGCAGCTACAATACGCCCCAAATAAAACACTGTCAAAAGTTTGGATGACTTTACTATTATTCTAAGATGTGGAAAATAGTTGCATCTCATACAAAGTATGTGTGTGTGTGTGCATGGCTTGTATTCCAGCCACAAGCAAAAGTTAAAATGCCTCACTGACAGATGTGTTTCTTTTCAAACACTTACACTTACAAACAACTTTACATTTCACAGGAGAGGTGTCATTTACTTTAGAATTTTTGTGGTCCATTATCAGCTGTTTGAACTCCGATTCTGACGGTATCCATTAACTCTTCCTCCGCCATTGACGAGATATCGTGTTAATTAAGAGACAACGCATCTCTGCCAAAGACAATCTAGGTGTATTACGGTAAGGAAAACCCTAGCCCACGTCCTGAATAAGTTACGTAACTTCCAGGGTCTACCGGCCTCAAAATAAAAAACAACAATAACAAAAAAAAAGAAAAAATCATGCATGTAGATCATGGTTTGACCATTTTGAATATCATCAGAACGAAGTAGGCAGTGAGGGCATTACGAATATGTGTGTGCGTGTTTATTAACATTTGTGTATGTGTGTCCTGTTTACTAAATGCAATTATTCATAAAATTATTTTCAGGTGAAAGAATATGATATCTCAATGTATTTTTTCTTGAAAACGCAGTACTTTTGTCCAAAATGTTGTATTTCTGATTAAACCTATCTGCATTCAAGTGATGATAAAGCAAGAATACATAGAGATATATGATATATTATGTTCATATATGCATAGCAGAAAATGTGCCAGGGTATCATATATTGAACCTTTGTTTTAGCACCACTCAGTGGACGTTTCTCTTTGAAACTGCGACGAAACGAGCAGTAAAGACAAATTTTTTTAAAGGCAATTTTTTGGGTTATCAGAGGAAATCATCTCTTCTCGTATGGTGTGTGAGGAATTACGAGACGAGCAGAGTGCCTTACGAGCACTCCCCGACCTCACGGTCATTTTTAACCATGTCAAAAAAACTGAGCTGTCAGATTGAAAGCTTAACGTGGGTGATGTTGAACCGATTTGTTGAGCAAACTAGACATGACCAATCAGAAGCTAAAAAGAAAACCACAGAAGAAGAAAGAGGAACATGTCTGCGCCACTGAGAATTTGGACTGTCGAGAAAGAGGACACACAACTCGCTGAACTCTGGCAAGAATAGCGAGTGCTGTATGATATATCGAGCAGCATTTATCATGACAGGGTCGTCCGAGATGACATTTTACAGCGGATCGCCGTCGACGTGCATAATACTACGTTTAAACATACATAACAATACTGCACAGTGCTTTAGCATCTCTTCCTCAGAGGCCATGTTTTTGGCGCAGAACTTTGTGAATGTGATTGCCTCGGAAACAGGCAGGTTTTAAAATCATGCCGTGTTCCACTGCGTCCATAAACAAAGTCACTTGTGACGTGTGCGAGCCATACGTTCTTCCGACTGTCACAATTGGCACCATGTACGGCCGCCTTAAGGCAAGTAAAGAATGTGTTGTACAACAAGTACACATTTTGCACATTTTTATGAGACCAGGTTGAATGGAATACTACATTTCTTTAAACCTGATGAAGAAACAAACTCATACATCTTGGATGGACTAAGAATGAGTGAACTATTCCTTTGTTATTTTGACTTGGACATCTGCAATCAACGTGTCATTGCATACGTTTGTACAGATACATCACCAATGGACACTCACACATCCGCAAGTGAATATAAATGAGTCATGGGCCTATTTTATCCTCCTGTGAAAAAAAAAAAAAAAAAAAAAAACCTTTCTCTCTGTGTCCGGGGGAGTGTGGAGTTTTTCACCTTTTAGCATGCATTTGCTCAGGGATTGATAAAAATAATACTCCTCGTCACGCTACCTGCAGAGAGGCACATTGTTTGAAGTGTAAATCCTTCTTCAGAGGAGGTGGAGGTGGGCCACAATGCTCTGTGATTCACTGGTAAACATTACAGGCAGCATGGGAAATAGCCAGAGAACAATTGTACACTGAGACATTTTTCTCTCAGATCCGGAAAATTAATGCATTAACTCGCATTCACATTCTATTTGTAATACGTTCTATCAGCACTATTATTTAGGAAGCTTTCTCGATATTAATATGTCAGCGAGTTACATAAGCCTCACAAACTTGGGAGCTTTTTCGTGTTTTAGCTCTAAATATATGCAAGTTTTATTTAAATTGAATGGGGTGGGGGGAGTGGGGTAGTATAATTGCATTCAGACTGTGGAATTACTTGAAAAGGGCAGTGATTTGAAAAGAAGTGAGAGTCACAGAGAGTGAAAGCAAGGGCACTTTCATGCTGGAATATTACATTGTAAATCAGAGACATTTATATGTCCCTTTTCTGTAATATAGTTGGTTTTGTGGACTGCTTTGCACAAAGATCTGGATAAGTTCAACACCTGCATATCTAAACCGCAAGATATCAAGATATACTGCACTGCAAAAGGTGAAATTAAATTCAATGCAGCTAAAATCAATCAATCAATAAATTATCATACATATAGAAAATGATTAACAAATAGTGTCTTATACCTAATTATGAATAATGATAATTAAAAACAGCCAAAATAAACATTTCAAAAGCAATTCAATAACATGAAAATCATACTATAAGTTAAACTTTATTTTCCCCATATAAAATTGTTTTATAAGCCTATATTTCCGTACTACTTAACGCAGTAAATGCTTAGAGAAAGCTAAGTTATTCTTGGCCATAAAGTCACCTTTCTTATCCTCTGCCGGTGGGAGAGAAGCAGTAGGAGGTCTTCATTGGTAACAGGCTCAGGAGCTGACGGGAGTTGTGAACCCAGGTTCAGGAGGCAGATGGTTGTAAAAGCAGTGGGTGGAAATTAAGGAGGTGCGATTGAAGTGAGAATGATGTCTCTTGACAAGCCCCTCCCACTACAGCATCTCATGTTTATGTATACCGCATGAACAGTAGTGATAGCACTGCTTTGACTGACTTAAACTCAGCCATTAGGAATGGTCGATGAAGTTTGTAGGGTACAAAGTGACACTTAAAAGTGTAGATATTGAGTCTGAAGTCTACAAGTCCGGCAGAGACATTGCTTTAGTGTTCAGCACAGCTGCTATTGAATGTACATTGCTGAGCAATGATGGGTGAGGCGGAAAATAATCCTGAGCATCGTCCAGATCACCCAGACTGAGCATCTGATCCACATTTCACAACGAAATGCCAAGAGATTTCTTGAAATGACAAGCTCCTTTTCGTATTGGTTACAAAATGTAGTCAGCATGCACTGAGTTGTTGTTGTTGTTTTTTGTTTTACTTCTTTCATTTTTTTTTTTCACCAGCAAACAAAAATAAATTTTTTGAAGCTGTAACAAGGACTGTTTTTGAGGAGTAAGAGGATCCTGGATGTGTTGGCAAGGTTAGTGGCATCAAATCTTTGAAAGATATTGAACTCTTCTGTTTGAAGCAAGTAAACAAGATATCCTTGAACAAACTTATCAAAAACATATCTGGGTCATAATGTATGTCAAGATCAGATGACAGTGATGTAGCAAATTAGCTCAAAAGGGAATCATTTAAGATTCTATGGAGAAATAATTTGAACAGAATCAGTGTTTTGTGGCAGCTCTCTGAATTGGTCAGTGATTCACTGCATGACATCAGCTCTGCACTGGATCTTAATATCCAAATTATTGTGAAAACATACACGCTCACAAGTTGCAGAAAGAAAGAAAGTGAGGAATGAATGAGTTCAGCAGAATAAAAATGGGAGTGCAGTCAGAGATTGGAGACATGGAGGGAAAAAACTTAACCACAAAACTCACACGGAAAGAAAAGAAAAGTAAAGAAACAGACGTAACAAGGCTAGATGGGTTTTCTTCTCATCTTGGCTAGGCAGCAGCAGGCATGCGTGCCGGAGCACCCTGGAACGGCTCTCAAAGAATGCAAAAAGTGATGACAAAAAACAAGGCCAAGAAGCGCCAGCTAAAAAGCCAGAGCCAGAAAGCTAGAGCTAAAAAACTAATTTTTGAATCCATCTAAACATTACGTGAAACGGTTATTTATACAATACATGTGTAACCAAGACATTTCTTTTATTTTCTGTCTGTCTTTCTCTTTCTTTCTTTCTTTCTATGATTCAGCATGTTTCATATTTGCACACTCCTAAAATGTCATAAAAAAGGTGCAGGTGCATCTCAAAAATCTGAGCATCAAGAATTAGATTTGATTTGTAGTTTTTTGTAAATTCTGTAAATGGCAGCAGTCCAGAAGACGATCATACACTCCCTCTACAAAGAAGGTAAGTCACAGAAGGTCATTACTAAAAGGTCTGGGTGTTCACTGAGTGCTGAATCGAGCATAATAAAGGCAAAGTTGATTGAAAGGAAGAAATTGGGTAGGAAAAGGTGCACAATTAAGAGGGATGACCACAAGCTTTAGAATACTGCCTAACCAAAAACGAGTATGAAGTTTCTACAGTCTGTGATGATGATTTGGGGTGCCCAAGTCAATGTAGCTGTCTATCAGGAAAGCACTTTATGCTCTTTCTCTGCTAAAAACCTTTATGGAGATGCTGATTTCCTTTTCCAGCAGGACTTTAGCACCAAAACCCCATCCATATGCTTTGTTGACCATGATATCACTTTGCTTGACTGTCCTGAACCTCATAGAGAATATATGGGATATTTTCAAGCAAAAGATAAGAAACAGTAGATTCAACATTCCACTCGTATCTAAGCTCAATAGTAACCTTTGAAATGTTTTGATTTACATGTAATGAATCTAGAATATATATATATATATATATATATATATATGTTTTATTTTATTTTTTACAGTATTCTAATTGTCTGAGATGCACCTAGCAAACTATAAACATAAACATAGATGGTCTCTTCCTGTGTAAATCGCCTACAGTCAATTCTGGAAATGTGAACTTCACGGAACTAAATAAAAGGCAATGTGATGATATGCAAGCCACTTAAATTCATGCAGGTTGGTGTCGACAGCTTGTTTGTCAACAGCGAGCGTCACACTTAAGAATTACGCAGTTCTCTTCATCAGAAAGTCAATGCAGTATCACAGACTCATGCAGGATGAATCTGCCGTTCTTCCGCTGCACACTAAATGGCAGTAAAACAAGCAGGGGAACACAGGGAATGGGTGATGAGACATGCAAGCAGGTGCTTGATGAGTTGATCTTACAGCTTCTCGCTGGGTTTGGCTCTGTGGGTGTCAGCTGGTGAATCACACTGATCAGCCGAGGCCTCTGAACTTTGATTTGTTGAGGATCTGCTCTGCACATTCAGATTCCCTGCAAAGAAACTGGTGGTATGCGTTCGCTGAGAGACCTTGCGTGTTCAGAGAAGTCTTGTTTGAGGATGCAAAACACCACATGCTAGTGCTTTTGATACCATTTTAAAGATATTTTAAAAGAGTTGTTAAAGAATATGGCCAATTTTTTAGAAGGTTAATTTTTTAAAGTAGTCTTTTCTGCTCACTAAGGCTGCAATCATTTGATCAGTCATACAGTAAAAGCAGTAATGCTGTAAAATATCTCTAATAAATAAGTGGGATCTTTCTAGCATGCTGAAATCATTCCAATATGCTGGTTTGCTGCTCAAGAAACAGTATGTCAGTAAAGTATTATTATCATTGTTGAAAACATCTGAGCACCTCATGTCGTTTTCAATTGACTTTCAGATCAAGTTATTTTAGTACAAAGTTTTAAACCAAATGAAAAGTTGAGCTGTTGTTGAATCATTGTTGAAATTAATCTTTGCAATGGATCTTTTAAACCAAAGCCTGAATGATTTGTTTACAATAAAAAGTGATTTTCATCACACATAACTCTGACTGACTTTTATAGAATTATCAAAATACTCATGACAAAACAGCTTCAAAATGACAAGGGGGCGAGTAAATTAGTACATGAATAAAAACTCAAACTGTATAAAACAAGAACAGCCGAATGGAAATTGATCCCGGCTCATATTTATGGCTTCTCTTCATGCTTTTTTGAATTGTAATCTTGTCTTCCTCATTAGGGCATGTTTTTACCGATCGTAAACACGGGTTGCTTGATAAATGCTTTCCATTTGTTCCACTAATGGCTTACAATCCAAACTTGCCCGTGCAACACTTCGCTGGTCAGTTGCTTCTGGCTAAACTGCATTTGGATTATTTATTTCGTAGTTTACTTTCTTTTTTGTACTTAAGAACATTATTTGTATAGAAATACATCATGTGCATTTAATAGACCACCAGCTACATAAGATGAAATGGGTCCCTTAAAAGCCATGAAGACCAATACTTAGCAATCCTCACCAAGGCACAAGCACAACTGTATTTATGTTTATGCCTGATATAATTAACTATTGATTTAGCTTTTCAAGTCCTTCTCTTTTTCCTGATGAAATGTACCCGAGTGGAGCAAAGCCAATACGCATAACCTTATTTTCTGTTTCTTTGGTGTCAGTGGAGTTATTGCTCCCTTTTTGCTGCATTTTACAAAGGTCCGTAGGGCGATTGATTAGACTGGCTGTCGGGAGACGCCATCGGGCTCCAAATGACCTTGATTGACTGGCATTCACCCGCTCAAGCCCTTCCGTCCCACACATACGAACTGCAGTTTTTGGACGCAGTTACATTTATAACCGCCGGTTGGGAATGTGTGCCTCTTAACGGATTCTCCTTTGATTGGTTGCGGGGTTATTTTAGGCTTGCGGCGGAGTTCAAATCTCTAGGTATCTGTGGCAGATAGACAGAACGGCCCGCATGATGTGCGCTGGCACATTTGAAGTGGGTGACGTTGACGCTTAAATCCCTGAGACTAAATATTTTGCATAATTCCCCAGTTTCACATTCACACGTTGTGAGTTTATACACAGAAGAGATTTTGAGCTGTCTGGCCAGCTATGAAGCTGATAAAAACACAAATTTAGAAATGCCTGCATGCCTTGTCAGACATATACAGTAGTAGCTTGCTATTGCTGCGCACCCTTAATTTGGGCCAGTGTTATGATAATTCAAGAGTTTACATTTCGGCATTTCACTAAACAATTTTATATATACACTATACATTTTTTTATGTATTTGTGTTAGTTTTATTTATATTTAGTTTAGCTAATAATTATAATAACGGTCATAAATTTAAAGGTTTTAAGATGTTCTAATAGTATTATCATATGAATAGGACTTTAATTGATTGCATTAAACGGATCAAAAGTGACAGTCAAGACTTTTATAATGTTACAGTTATTTTAAATTTGAATAATATTTGGCATTACTGTTTTTGGTAAACTCAATGCTTGTGATTTTGGGGCCCCTAACATGTTTTGACATGTCCTGATATTTGCTTGCATTTATTTCTGTGGAAACAGTAATAAGAGACTTATTTCAAAAGCAACAAACATGGAGGAATGTGAAGCAAGAAAATGAATAAGGTCAGTTTTGGTTGCACAGTGACTTTAAATAAGGCCAGCAGAACCACGTGTGCTTTTCCTTTAAAAAAGAACAATAACGATTAGAAGCATTCGCCATCACTGGTGACTTTCTCACATCTGCCGCAGCTTCATATCTGTCCTCATTCCCTCCCATTGCATGATTAATGGAGCTCCGCTCGCTAGTCTGCATGCATGTACTGCGGTGAGCTTTGCCAGGAATCCTATTTACTTGACAACCATATAATACAGGTTTATCCCTACCTCTCGACAGTATATGCACCCATATATATACCTTTACACTTAGTGTAGCTCATGTGCTTTATGGTGTCACTCCTATGACAAGAAGTAAGAGTTGGGTTTGAGAAGTGGAACCATTTAAATCCACCATTAGAGCGGCAATCTGCAAAAAAATGAGATTTCAAAATGCAGTGGCCTCATTTGTTATGTGACTTACAATAAAAATGGAGCCTGGAAATATGCCTGTGATGGAATAGAGAAACTCTATAGAATAAGACTTCCTGGCATCTACTGTGCTGCAGTGCCATTTTAAAGGCTACACCATACAGAACATAATAAAAAGCATAGCTTCTAGTATTGTTTTGATATAGTAGAGTATTATTGTTATTGTTTTTATTGTTTGTTTTGTAATTCCTAAAGTTGATAACATAAACATTGCAATTGTATATTGTTAGAAAATACTTCTATTTTAAGCAGTTGTTCTGTTTATTCAAAGAATCCTAAAAAAAACTTTGATCAGAGAAATCAATTATATTTTAAAGTATATTAAAATAGAACATATTTCACAATATCACTGTTTTTGTTTTTCCTGTATTTTTGTCCAAATAACGGAGTCTAAATGAGCATAAGGAACTTAAAAAACAAAACATTTAAGTATTCTGTTAGATTCACCCATTGTTTATCATTAGGTTTAATAGTGTTGATGTTTTATAAAAAAAAAACAACAAGCCTTTAGAAGTCATGTGTTGTGTATCAAGCCTAACAATGGCCCTTAGCTACAGTATAGAAAAATCACTGCATTACACAGCCTAATGTGGCTTTTGTCTCTGTTTTTTTTGTGAATGGCTGTGACACGATGAATGCAGCTCTCAGAGCTCCATCAACAATAATGTTGGAAGCTACTAAACATAAGTTACTTTGCACATTCAAGCTGTAATATTCAGTATTTTTACCCTTTTATTTGTCTCCACTGCTATTTCTTGCATTGTGGAACGAGTTCTTGATTGAATGTGTCTGCCCCAAGGGTAGCTTGACAGAGGAAACATTTGTACCGAGTTTAACCGCCAGTAATTGTCTGTTTACACGGACTTTGTTAACTGGAAGGCTTGCGAAAAAACAAACCAGAAGTAAAAAAAAAAATAAATAAAAAAAAATAATAATTATAATCTTTTTTTTTTTTTTTTTTTGAGACACATAGAGGTTTTCTGTAATTGTATATTATAAATGCATAGAGTGTATAATGAGGCAAGAAAAGGTCATTAGTACAACTATAGATGAATGCACAGTACAACTGCATATCAAGTTAAAAGTTACTCCTTGGCACTTGGTTCAAGAGTAGTGTTTCTCTACTAACTGGTACATTTATTGCTTGGGACAATTTGAATTCAGAGAAGATGCTTTAAGAAATGTTGTGTGGAAATCTTTAGCCCTCCCATGCCGACATAATGCGGATGTTTATGAGAAGATTAAGATGTAGTAAATGCAGAGAAAAATACAGTTTGGGGGTTGAAGAATAGTTCAGCCAAAAATGAAAGTTCTGTCATCATTTACTCCCCCTCACGTCAGTCCGAATCCTCATGATTTTATTTCTCTTTTAATAGTTGCAGAGTCAAGCAAATGATGCTCTGCTTCTCAATATATGATAAATAAATCAAATTGCTTACAAAATAATGCATACGGATCAATTTCAGAGGGTGGCAAACTGACAAGTAGACTGAGAAGATTTGTTTCTTTCCATTTATTTGTGAACAGTAAATGCAGGTTTATATTTTATCCTTAAATTTGGCAATGTATGAATAGGTTCAGTTTTGCAAGCTTTACTAAATGAATAATGAAATAAATAAGAAATGCATAAGATTTAAACTGACAGAAACAATCATATATAAAAAAAATAATAAGTAAAAGTGTAACAAGTGAGTGCTGAATTTGTTATCAATTAACTTATATCAAAAATAAAGAAAAGTTTTTGTGCGATTAATTAATTATTTATTATTATGATTATCCTTGTTTATTTATTTATTCTTATATTTGTTTATTTGTTGTTTGCGCTGAATGACTTGACAGTAATAATATATAAAGCAGAATCAAGCATGTGACTCTAAGCACATGGCAGTAATGTATAGAATCAACGTTTTTGATGTCTAATCATGCACTCAAAAAAAAAAAAAAAAAAATGAATTTAAAAAAAATTATGAGGAAAATCTTACAGTCTGTCAGAAACACACAAAAATAGAGCTCTATAATAGGCTCTGTGCAATGTTATTAAATTGGGTTTGTCCATCTGATACAAACAAACAAAAAAAGACACTAGCCTACACCCTGCACATGGCAAGTGATTTTTGAAACTAATCTACAAAATGAGAGCGGCTGGTGGGAGATGCATTCTAGCAGATAAAAATGAAAGGTCTGGCATGCAAAAGCGTGGTACTGTAGCTGCGAGGCATCACTTGCTGTTCACACTTGACAAAGCATTTTCAGACCTGGTGTGTGGAATACAGTTTAACGGCTGGGGGGAGTTCGGGGAAGCACTCGTGCTCTTCCAGGGCCGGCGAAGCTCACAGGGCATGTCAGGGAAATGCTTAGCGACAAACGTGGGGTGGTGTGTATTACGTGATCCAGACAGCTCAGAGCTTTAGTTTGGAGCCTTTATAAAGTAAGTGACTTGGAGTTTTCTCCTGCTAATGCCTTCAGATATTTATGTTGCAAGCAGACACTAGTATAGTTCATTCGCATGCATGCCCGTAAGTTTGTAATGAAGAGTCATACTGGACCCAAGAGCAGATTTGTTGTGGGTTTGGTGAGATTGTCCACGGGGCATGTGGCGACACAAGTGTTGAACTCTCTAAAAAAGGGTGATATTCTTAGATCACTAATGAGAACAAATTGCCCCTTCATGAATCACAGTGTACTTTCAGATCAGAATTTCTAGAAACAATTATGGCCATTAAATAATACTATGTTCATTTAAAAGGAGAGCTTAGATGACATTTTAGCTTGTTGCTGCGATGGCCAGATGCAGCCAAGCAAATGCTAGTTAATGTGTTGAAGTCAGACCTTTTTAGTGTTGAAAAAAAATCAAGCATTTACAAAAGCATCAGTATAAAACATACTATTCACTCAAATCCCTCAGGACCAATTTGAATTCAATTTAGAATCAATTAAAGGCCTGAAATAAAAGAACAAATGCTCTATTTAGACCTCTGACAGTTAAAGTACAGGCATTAGCTTCAACAAATATTTAGAAACAGAAAAATAAATACACTTTTCAAAGAACAGTGGTTAAATGTCTGGGTCTACTTATGTGTTTGCAGATGAACAGATTTTTCATTAATGTATTCAATTATTCTGCATCTAACAAGCTCAACTTCATCAAAATCATTTTATTTATGAGGAAAGCATCTGCTTTGGCAAGAGTACTTCTTCTGAAAAGTTTTTTTTTTTTTTTGGCCACCAGCAAAATGTCAAAAGTAAGCAAATGGATAGACTGATTAGCTTACTTTTAACATTATGCTATACTGTATAGTTAGTTATATATTGATGCTTTTGTAAATGCTTGAATTCTCTAAACGCTAAAAAGGCTTGACTTTAACACATTATATAGCGTTTGCATTAATGCTGTTATTATGCTGTTAAATTATTCTGGGTTTTTTTAATAGTTAAATGGCCATAATATAATTCCAATAACTGGGAATTAATTAATAGTTGTTGTTTTTTTTTTTGTAATAACAACATTTGTGAATAATGGGCAGTAAGACTAAGACCAGAAACATGCATTGCAGTAAATTATAAATTGCAATTTCAAGTTTCGACATCTCATTTAGTGGCGGAAACGGCATCCATACAATATGTATATACTGTAGCATGCTGCATTACTTATGCATTATTTATGAAGCCTGAACTATACGTATCTGAGCAAATTGCACATCATGCCATATAATGCTCTCAGATATTCTGAGAGCCATTTACCATAACAACAGGAGTCAACATAAAGCGTTGTTATAAGCATTAAATATTAATCTGTACTTCAGTTTATAAATGTATGAACTCGGTGTAGGTTGAACATGTTGAAGTGAGCTGAATTGTTCATTGCTGTGATGCTAAATTTAATTTTCTCTATATGAGAATACACATACGAAACAAAGAAAAAAAAAAGAAACCTATGAATGCACTCAGTGATTTATGCACAAAAGAGACATCAACAGCTATCCCTGAAATCATCCCATTAAGACGATGACTAATCTCATGGCAAAAGCACTCCGATAAAGCTGAAATTCCCGCTGTCCCAGCCAGCAGTTCTGCACTAGCATATGTTTACACAGGGTTGGATATTTAGGACACCCACACACTAGTTTACGCTGCGTCAGAGAACACGCTGAATCTATTTTCAGCGCTGATAATGCGTCACAATAACAAAGACGATAATAAAGACAACAAACAAAAGCATTAGCGAAAGGAACATTTTGATGAGGGCAAAACTTGAGAAGCCCTAAAAAATACATCTTTCACCATCCAATCTGCCAAACAAACCATATCTATTTAGCTGTGTATTTACAGGAAAAAATTAGATCACAATGTGAGAAATTCAGCAGGTGCTTTACTAACAATATGAACACACATACACAGCCATTTTCATAATAACCAGCACTATCTACCAAGAGCAGCACAAATAACCACCTCCAAAGACATGTTTTTTGGGGGGCATTAAATAATGACGCAAATAGCAGTAATTTGACAAGTGCAAACGTTAGTGTTATAAATAGAGAGTACGTGAAGCGTGCGAGTTCAAGTGCAAAGGGAATTTATTCCAGCTCAGGGTCATACAAACAACATCAGGACCGGCAAACAGCGTTATAAGAGGCAGAGGCAGAAGAGTAAACGATAAACAGAGCAAAGGGTCGAAATACCAGGGTAAACAGAGTTCGTGGGGCGAGGCAAAGGCAGTAATCCAGGAACGGGTAGAAGTCTGCAACAGGTAATTCAAACAGCAAGAAACATGGGGAAAAAACACTGGGTTGACGGAAACCACTGACACCATAACAGAAAGACAATGATCCCTTAATTAGACAAACAAACAGACTGGTATTTATACAGGTGGGACTGATTGAATGATGAACAAACTAGAAACAGCTGTGGGGAGAGGTGCATTCTGGGGAATGAAGTCCGGGCATGAAAACAGACACAAAACACAGAGTACATAGAAAGCTGGAGTATCACACACAGTCTTTAGTTGATAGCTCCAGCTGGGCGTGACAGTTAGTAAATTATTGCACGATTCATTTTAATACTCTACCCCAATACATTTTTTGACTAAAAGTTAACCCTTACCAATCCATATTCAATAAAGTCAGACGCAGATGCCTTTTCAAAGCTAATTCTTCACTGCACGTCTTTCGTATACCCTGACAAGAACTTTGTGGGCGCCTACCTGTAAATCTAGGCCTTCAAGTTTTTTGTTGATGCAAGCAATGAAAAGCCAACAGGGAAATTGCGTGATGAATCTCATTTGACATTCAAATCCCATTTCATCACCAAATCTGGATCCGACACCTGCAGGATATTTTCTGAAGTGTTTGATTGGTCAGCGTCTCACACACTGTATGATCTGATAATCAACTTGAAGTGGGTTTTGTGAACTGTGGCTGATCATGATTTGTCATGAGTAATTCAACTGACTATCTTGCCCAATTATCGTGGCGTAATACTCGTGCTTGTGAGATGCCCAACGGTCAACATGTCATCCTTCTTTCTCAAGTTATCGACAACTTGGTCTGAATGGAACACACTTGAACTGATGCTTTTGTCCACATCTGAAGATGGCAAATATAACAGTGAATTACCCAACAAAGCCTTTTTTCATACATGATGTGTTAAGCATAATAAATCACATTACATGGGTTAATTAATTAATTGTGTATACTGATATAAACACTTAATTCTTACTACAAAACTACAATACTTGTACTACAAAATAGTTGAGAGAACCCATTTGCAGTACCACAACAGGACAGCATGCATTACCAAAATGTCAAAAAACTTTCCCTTGTTTTGTAGCATGGTGTGTTTCTACATGTCATATTCATTAAAGCCATCTGATCTGTGTTAGATCACAATGCCACAACACTGTCAAACTGACACTTGAGTGATGGAATCTGTTGACAGCTTGTCCCATGGCCAACACTGCCTCCGCTGCAGACACAAACAGACCTCAGCCTATTTGTGTCATGATCGATACTTTGTCATAGTACATTAGTCGAGACTCTTTTACAAGCCACCTATATTCAAGTCAACAAGGCCTCCATTTAATCAGAGAAATGAACAGTAACGTGTGTTCATAAAATAGAGAAAATTAGCTGCCGTTTGGAGGTTTTGCTAAAATCACAAGTGTTAAAAGTCTCTCATTTGAGCGTACAGTCTGAATTAAACAGTTCTCAGTACTGTTTAAAGATTTATTAGCCCCTAAAACTGCTGTTATTAGGTGGTCTTAACTACTATGTTTTCTTACATTTAAATTAATGATTTGGTACAATGCAATTCTGTTCGTATATTTCACATGGTACTTATACTGTACTTTTAAAAATACTTATATGTAATTACATCTGTAATTAATTTCTGCAATTACATGCATAACTAAACTGTTGACCCGTTCCTTACTCCTCAACCCATCTTTAAACCTCAATAGCACCCAAATTCTTTTGTAATACAGTAAGAACAAAATATGTATACTATTTTTTGTATATGTATACTTTTTTTTTCTAAAACATTTTGGGATGTTCATTTTTAAAAAATGTCCAGTGCTCGGGGTGCTCGGTGATCTTCCAGTGTTGGAGGTAAGTGCTTGGTGGGGTAGGCTGACCGGCTCAAGCACTGCTTTCTGTGCAAGGGAGAGAGAGAGAAGGGTCAGCTTAGGCACTCTCCTCATGGAGAGGTTTCTCACAAGTGTCACGGTGGCTACCGCTTATGTAGCCGGCAGCTAACGATCTTCAGCCGTGGCCGGTCAGCCTTTGATGAGGTGAGACAGGTGTTTTGAGTCTGTTTCCAGGGCGACACTGATGATCCCTCAGGAAGCCCGTCACAATATATATACATTATATTTTTTTTTTTTTTTGGGGGAACATCAGCAAAAGGAACTTTGGATATATTTTGTTAGCTGGAGATCAAGATAATATCGGGCTGATCATATCTGGAATGTATGATCTGCTCATATTGAATACTTGTTATTGTTTGTCACTGCATGCAGATCTTCATAAGTCATTTAACATAGAGCTGACTGCTACTAAAAAAGTATGAAATAAATTAATGATTCTTTAAATGTAATCATACTATTCAAAACTCACCTCAGCTACACGCTACTGATCACCTGAACTAGAGCACGGCTGTAAAGTGGAACGGGGAGTTTTACTCTATATTTGTAAAAAAAAAAGTTTCCCACTTAAATCCACTTGTTCAAGGAGGAACATGAGCTTTTGACCCTGCAGTGAGCTGTCAGCGACTCAGTGGTATAAGCAGCCTTGCCTATAGCAGAAAATTGGGCTCCACCAGCCTGGCAAAGACTTACCGTTGACGCAGGCTCCCAATCTCGTACATCTAGTTTAACCAAGCTCAACAGGGCACATTTTAATGCCCAAGTCAATGTGAAAAATTCCATGTAGCTATAAACCTTGTGCTGCTGAAGCATCCACTATTCATAGGACAGAATTTTCTTTATCTCAGCTGTGCACTGGCTTGCATGACAAACACCATTCGCCTCCAGCACAGATGACACGGGCGTCTGGGTGGTGATAAGTCCCTCTGAAACCAATGATCAATTATGTGGAACTAATCAGGAACCACACGAGCACTCTCCATATGGTGCACTTTCCCACATTACATTCTCAGATTGAATCTCGTTCTTGAGACACAAGGATTTTGAGTTGCAGAGGATTTCCGGTCTCCGAGGACACGGATGTGCTTATTTCCGACGAGGGCCCTGAATGTGTTGTGCTTTTGTTTGTTATGAGCTTTGATGGAGTTCCTCTTTTTCAGCAATCTCCTACAAATATTGAATGGGAAAACAAAGTAAACATGAAGCCCTGTCAGTCCTCCTTAAGGATGCCATATATGTATGGCCACACATGTGCACACACACACACATTCCACCATTGGCAATTGGAACAGCTTCAGTACTGGAGTGCTGCCATAAGAGCGCAGAAGTGTGTTCGGTTGTGGAATATTGCACCATTCTTCAAGAAGAAAAGCCTCCAGTTCTTTGAAGGATGAAGGGGGATGAAATCTACTTTGCACTCTGGGCTCCAGAATTATCCATAACACTTCGATGATGTTCAGATGGTGACTGGGGAAGCAACGCGAGACATTTGACTTGCAGAGCATTTGACTCATGACGACGCGGACATGCAATCATCAAACCTAATAACTCCCACAACATGCCTGCCCACATCATTATGTTTATCCATGGGAAAACACACATCGTTTGTTTTAGCATGCTTTAGCTTTCTGCAGGCATAAACCTGATTTAAGATATGGTTGAAAAATGACACGTCAGACTGTATTTTGTTTCATGACGACAGTGGCGAGGCAGAAATCGACAATATAGGGGGATCTAGGGATGGTCTTTCTGGAATAATTTAATAGGTTTGATTCCCAGGAAATGCATGAACTGATTGAATGCACGCAGTACTTCCACTGCAGTGGATAGAAGTGTCTACCTAATGCATATATACATATTCCTGCAAAACTTACTATGTAGTTAAGTGTGAGGAAATTACATTACTAGCTTAAAACTGTTAAGATACATCAGAGCTGCAAACTGTGAGGGTGATGCAACTTCATTTAGTGGAAAAGAACTGTGAGGTATAGATGCAAAAATGTTTAAATTAGATGGCCTTAACTATTATTATAGTTCCAAACATCAACATTGCAACATTCAAAAATGTGTTCAAAGATTTGTTGAGGTTTTTTACTCCAACAATGACACTTGGAAGTCAGCAACACGCCATAACAAATTAGCATCAAAAATGCTATCTTTTAATCTTTCCACAACACCTTTCAAATAAACCTGTGGATCATGCATAATAACGGGAACATTGCTTCACAGCAGGCCATTTCAAGTCCAGCAGTGATTGTCTTGAAATGTATTGTAGAAGTGGTGGATTTGTACACAATATTTGCTTTGAGGGCTGTAGCGACTTGAAATGATTTGAGTTAAGAGACAGAACTTCTCAAAAAAAGATTTGCCACGCCAAGAGTTAGTACACTAAAGCACAGCATGCTGAATGTCAGGTATATAAAATAAATGCAATGCATGCATTCAAGTTATTATTATGACAATATGCAGTTGATGTGTTTTGTTTTTCTCTGGATCTTTCCAAATTTTTACATTCTGACAGCTACGGTTGGATGCACCAGTTTTGTCTGGTTTGGCCTTGGACGCAAGCAAATTCCTGATGCCAGCTCTGCTATTTACTTCAGCCTTCAGGATGACATATAATTTTCCATTTTCATGACCAATGCACCTGCAATTGGGACGCCTTGGAATTCGGTCTGTTGCTTCATAGTGCTTTGAAAACTTGCATATTAAAAAAAGAAAAAAGCGATACTGTAAGCGTCAGACCTTTTTTAAGCTGTTATTTTAAAATAACTGGCAATCAATCTATTGTATTTCTCATGTGCAGCTACATTTGGAACTTCAAAATCAAAGTCCATTCTGCTGTTTTGTCCACCTATAGTCATTGTGAAACTTGAAGGATAAGGGACAAGTGCTTTTCTCAAGAGCACAATAGTAATAAAAGACATCATTAACTCTGCGGTTCACAGGTTACCTCAAACTGAGGTCCATTCACGGGCTGCTAAAAAGAGGTCTGACAATTAACAACTGCAGTCTGCACTCACCATATTATCACCAGCAAAATTAGTGTCGGGACGGTTATTTTACAGAATAACGAAAAACAGATGCTTAAATTTGAAAAGAACATATAAGCAGAAAAATAAAATGACACAAAAAAATACAAGTACAACATGTGCATGACGTGAAATGTTGCATTCCAGCGAGAGCGGAAAGTTAAATCCAAACTCTTGAGAATAAAACCAGGCAGTAGCTTTCTCAGAAAATGCCTCTGACAGACTGTAACACAAAAATGAGGAATGATTAAGCAATTGTTCTATACATAATAGTCGTGATTGGTATTCAAAGTATAAAAATGTGCTCTTCTATGCAGTTATTTACTTTTCACAAGTCTGGCATACCTGCCTTCGCTGAACGCAGCAGATGACAAATTAATTTTACAAAAGCCATTGAGAGGCTGAGGAACATCCCTTTGCTTTTATGTTTGGTTGTGTCACATCTTTGCACGGCAGATATTAATGTGAGTCCAGAACGACTGCAGAGAAATGAATGCAAAAGAAAAGTGTGAAAAACAGTTCCACCGAAAGAGGTTATGTATTGTGGAAACATGTTGCTAGAAGTGAATACGTGAAGATGTAAATAAACACGAGGCGGCCAACGTCGCAGGACTTGGCTCCCAATTTCTAATAAGTGGGAGTCGGGAGCCACTCTTGCTTTCCAAGAGATAAATTAAGTTTATAAGAAGAATTCAAAGTGCTAAAAACATTACTCTTCATAAGACAGAAACATTCTGATATAGTCATATGCTAATAATTATGGACTATTTTGTCTGATGTTTTGGTCAGAATTAAGCTTAATCAATAATACTTTGCCAACTTTTAAAACATAAATAAATACATAAGGCATTGAAAAATTAAAGAGAAGCAGTAGGCATAATTTAAGTAGCACCTCTTTTCAAACTACTGTGTAGTCATTTAAAAAGTATGTAACCTGTTTTGGGTCACCATTGATTCCATAGTATTTTTTGGAATTCAGTGGTGACGCAAAAAAAAGCCTTGTTAAAAACTTTAAAACTTCCTTCAAAATATCTTCCTTTGTTTTCAGCAGAACAAAGAAATTAATAAAGGTTTAAAAAACTACTTGAGGGTGAGTAAATTCTGACAGAATTTCCATTTTTGGGAGAATATTCATTTAAGTCAACAAAGAGATGTGACTGATGTTTGATTCATTTCCTACTAAAATTGTCAATAATTCAGTGAGATCCGATCTCATCCCTCAATACTGGATGACTGTCAGAAATGTTCTATGCTCATTCATCTCTGTGTTTTATTTACTGCTATTGTGGAATTAATAGGAATTAATTCTAATTAATAAATACTTGTAATAATAAATAATGTCCTTAAAATCATGCCAAAATTCATGGAAGTTAAACGTTTTAACACATGTATCAATGTCAAGAATATCATAACAACAGGAGAAACAAAAACAAAACAAAACAAAACAAAAAAACAATGATGTATTGCTCATAATTAGTGGCTGTCTGGTTTGTGTATCAGCTTAAATGAATATGCACATTTGAGCACAATCTTTCATCTTTAAATCTAATTCAGCACAGTCTCATGTGGTTATCCAGATGTTGCTACACTCTGTGTGAAACAAACCAATGAGATGATAGAGACGTCAATGAGAATATGAAGAGCATTCATTTTTTTTTTGGTATAAAGTTTCTGCAACTTTCTCCCATCTGCAGACCTCATCTCTGGAGCTCAGCCACAGTGATCTTTGGGGTCTTCTTTACCTCTCTCACCAAGGATCTTCTCCCCCGATAGCTCAGTTTGTCCGGACGGCCAGCTCTAGAAAGGGTTCTGGTCGTCCCAAACGTCTTCCATTTAAAGATTATGGAGGCCACTGTGCTCTTAGGAACCTTAAGTGTATCGGAATTTTTTTTGCGGCCAGATCTGTGCCTTGCCACAATTCTGTCCCTGAGCAGTTCCTTTGACCTCATGATTCTCATTTGCTCTGACATGCATTGTGAGCTGTAAGGTCCTATATAGACAGGTGTGTGGCTTTCCTAATCAAGTCCAATTAGAAAAAAATCAATAAGCTGGACTCAGATGAAGGTGTAGAACCAACTCAAGGATGATCAAAAGAAAAATGGACAGCACCTAAGTTAAATATATGAGTGTCAAAGCAAATATCTGAATATTTATGACCATGTGACATTTCAGTTTTAATACATCTGCAAAAATGTCAACAATTCTTTTTTTTTTTTTGTCAATATGGGGTGCTGTGTGTACTGTACATTGAGGAAAAAAAAAACAGTAACAGTAGAGGACAAAAGTAAAGCACTTTGCCTTCAGGTAGCATCTACAGCACCAGTTGCTGGATCTGCATGAACAGAAACCTGCGTCAACAGAATCTGCAAACCCCACCAAATGTGCAAATCCACATTATTAAAGGATGAAAGGATATCTGAATATGACTCACGATTGTCCCTGTGGCCCTTATTTCCTGCTTTAGACTTGCTTTCTGCTGGTACTAGGAAGTCAGTTCACCCCCCCCCCCGACTCAAAGAGCACATGCACACAGTGAGACCAGTCCTAATCTAGTGGTCGGACCTAATGATTGATTGCATACTGAGAAGTGCCATCACCTCTAGTGAGTAAAAGAAGGAAAGAAATGCTTTTCAAGAAACCAACAGAGGAACTGAGAACACCTGATTGTAGTACACTGGTTAAGGCGTGATTTTCTAAGCTTACTAATTTTCCAGGAAACGTAACTTTCAGTTTTATGTGCATTATGCATTTTTAATGAAATGCATAGTATATTAGTAGTTGAACGCTTAATTCTAAGTGGCTGACAAACATTCTAAGATGTGCAATTATTTTTAGGGGATTGCATGGCATAAAATTGTTTTTGGCAGTTCTTGACCGCATTACTGTCCATATCGACAAATGATTTCTGTTACTTCAAAGGCCCTTACAACCTACAGTACAAAAGCAAAATAAACAATAGAAAAGTTTCTATTAGCATAAATACATCTGCCTTTTGAGTGTGACTCGGGTAAATCACACAGGCTTAATCTCTCTCTCTTTCTCCTTTCTGTCTGTCTAATAACTTCATTAATAACTGCATTAGTCTGCAATCAATGGCTCAAGCCTCTGTTGCTACAGTACAGTAGGTCTAAAATGATGTTTTGGAATTAGGATCGCATAAGAATTGAATCCTACTCACAAGAGCCTTTTAAGGACAAATTAATTTTACTAATATAAAATCTGAAGAATATTTGAGGTGTGGTAAGCACGGTATCAGCTTAAAAAAACAAACAAACAAAAAAAACAGGCAGATATCTCTTTACCTCTTGGGGTCAATGAAACCTGCTGATAGTTCTTGATCAGTTCAAATTTAAAAACAATTTAAACCTAACCTAACACAATGACCTAACATTTTCCTAACACAATCCTCAATGGATAATGAATCTGTTTTTATTACCGATAATCTGTGATTCATTTAAAAGCAAATAGAAATGCCCACCAAAAAACAATGGCCCTGTTATGTCTAAATTTCAGAATTAAGATAAAAGACTGTATCAGGGGACACCTGATAAACATGAGGTTGAATAGGCTCAGCCTTCCCAACATCAATATCGGCATCAGTCAATGTGTGCATGAAGCTACATTAATAGGCACAGCAATTAATAAGAGCAATCAAATCAGCACTTTTACTATCTCACAAGCGAGCCAACATTTTATGCAAATTTTTTCAGAGGCTCCGAATTTTTTTGATGTTTGAAACTGCTGATATTTTTAATGTGCATATATAAAATAATAAATGCTTAGCGGAGGAAACCTTTTTTTTCACACACCACTTTCGTATGGCTTTAAAAGACTACTTTCATGTGTGAACATACTGTTTATCAGAACTTTTTGAGATTGCATATTTTAATTTAGATGAAGGTAAGTCAATTAAGTTTTTAGACTTTCAAAACTAAAAAAAAAAAAAAACTGTTCCAGGAATAAGAAAAAGAAAACCTAGTATACTAGTAAATATAGAATTGTATGTCCACACGTATGTAAATTCAGCAGGAAATGTTTGTGAGGACAATACTGTATGTTGGATAAAAGTTTCTTCAGTATATATAATCAATGTGATTTGTCCACTTCACAGGCCCGTCTTTTCCAGAATTAGTTTGGTCAAAGCATTACTACAATACAGTTGTCAAACCATTGTAATGTCTCTTGAGCTTCACAACAACCTACAAGCTCATTTTAAACCTCTGAATAATTCACACTGTCATGCTGACCTTGTTTTGAGGTGTGTTAAGATAAAAAATTAGCTGTGTTATAAGCTTGATTAGAAAGGCAGCGGTAAACTAGTCGATATCAGTTCTGAATGTATAATGTGTCCAGTGGGCGACTCAATACTTGAACACTTGAGAGCTCATATAGTGTATGCAGTAGGTAACAATAAGGCAGATCAATCTTCTGGCGTTTTCTACAGCAGAAACAAGAGATAGACAGGGGAGAAAAGACGGGAGAGGATATTAGGTAGACAGAACGAAAGATATGGACAGCAAGTGAAAGAAAGCTAAACAAACAATGGCTTTGTTTAGTTCTGAGTGGGCAGGGGAGGTGAATAATGTGCACACTTCTTTGCCGCAAGGGTATTTATGAATCTGACGATAATTGCGTAATTGTCTTCATAGGTTATATCCTTAAAAAACTAATATTTAGAAGGCAAACAATAGGTCATCCGAGTATGAATCATAATGGCAATATTTCTGCAATGTTGTGATGTGCAGTACTGCATATTATGTTCCAATTTAGCAAAATGCAAGCCTTTAAAACTACAGATATAAATTAAGTTTCACATTATATACCACACTGTTCTTGCGTAAAAGGCATTCTATACATCACAAATATTGACCAAACATAGCATCATCACATGCTTCATCGAGAAGGCACTGCAAATTCATTGTGGCAAGCTCAGTTGAGAAATTCCATCCAAGACACTGACAAAAAGCTAACTGAATGTTGAATGCTGATGAATTCTGTACCAGGTGTTAAGCATGTCCTCGGTCCTGTTAAAAAGGTTAAAATTTGTAAATTTTATTAAATGAATAAAAAAAAATGTTGCTGCCTATGTAGTATTACAAACCGACCACTTACAAAGTTGCATTTCAGTTAAGAAGCTGCTTTAGACGTTTTCCAGCTATGTAGCAGAAAGTAAGTTTGCTCAATAGGTTTTGAAAAAAGAGCTGTTATGTGACACCAAAACAGAGATGCTTCTCCATTTCATCTTCTTACAAATGCCTCTAATTACAATGTTGTAGTCATCAATATTTCTTGATTTGTCTGGTTTCTTATACACTGCAATGCAATTCAACACGCCCCTGTCCTTTATCTGTAATAGAGCCCACCAGCTACAAATCATTAAAGTGCTACAAGATAACAATGGATGAACTCGCAGTGTTGACCATCTCTTAAAAAGACCTGCAATTCAGACGCTGCAGAAAAGCTTTAGTCAGTGCTAGTCAGAGTTGTTCAGTAAGGTCTCGAGGCTAATTGCTTCTCAATCAATAAGTTCAGTCTTATTTGGGAAGAAATGCACAAAACTCTCATGCATATCGCGGGTTTGTGAAACAACAGAGAAGCACATTATGAGAACTAAGAGGTTCATCCCTTTGAACTTTGAAATCGTGCTCTAAAAATGTCAGCGGCATTCCGAAAATGCGTTGCACGCACCGATGTCGAAAATAGTCTTGAGAGTAGTGTGTTAAGAGCTCTAACCTTTTCCACAAACCACAGCAATTTAAACAGCACAAACCATCCGACTTCATCTCTCTCTACGCTCCACTATCTCGCTGAGCTCTGGGAAGTCTAGTAATGCATGCTGGATAAGTATACTATAAGTTTCAAACATTTTTGTCGATGTTTACTTTATAACAGCATCCAAAAATAGTCTAGATTTATGCTATCATACACAATCAAGAAGGTGACAAGAAGTAATATACATTCATTTACGATCTGGTCTGATAGCACGCTGCCAAAGCCGGAGATGTGCACTTGGGAGTAACTGCCTTTTCTGCATGGGTGAGCATCCGTAATCCCGCTTGACAAGCATATATCGCTGTCTTCGCATCAGGCCGGGCAAAGCAATCGGGTTAGAGCAGGTTTGTTCTTGTGACCTTGGCTGTCAGAGCATGTATGCTGAAGTTGGCCCCACTGGGGTGAGCATTGTGTCGAGGTGGACTTGACCGCTTTGGGTCACTGTAGAAAATAGTGCGATGTGTTGCATACATAAGATGTGCTATAATTATAGTTTAAAGCAGCTCATGGACTTCAGATAGTGGTAAAGACTTCGGGTAGAAAAGTTGGGCTGCCAGTCATCCCATTTAAGGTGGAATGTACTGTCTTTTTGGGCTGATGTCTAAAACTATGATTGAATGACACAATGCTACTACATCTAGTGACCAATCGTTCTCTATTGCAAGGGGGCTTTTTTTTCTTTCTAACAATAACAATGCTTTTATTTCTAACAATTAGGCTGTCAAGAATGGATGTCATGTTTATTTTCAATGAAAGAGCATCATACGCAAAACCTACTGTATTCAAACTTGAATCAAGGTCACAATTGGCACAAAAAAAAGTTATATTCATTTCACTCATTCACCCAATTTCAATTTATATATTCATGTGTTAATATAGGCTTTAGTTACAACAGTCAAAATAAATCTAAATCATTAAGGAAAACAAATAATTTTCAAACTTTATTTTGCATCATCGTATTGGCTAATGCTTTTGTGTAATTTTTTGTGACATTTCATACAAATGTGCATTTATCTTACAGTGCAGTCCTGTGTAATCTGCTGTCTTGAATCTGGGTGGTGATATATTAGAAATGCTATATGAAAGCCAATATGCTATTATATGTTATTGAAACTAGAAGGAATAGAGGTGCTTGCAAGGACACAGTGATATTTCTAATAAAAGCAACTGGTGAATATATGATTGAACAAACAGATAAGTGAGGCAGCTCGGAATTTAGTTTGAAATCTGCCAGCTTTGTTTGGAGCCCCACATAGTTGGTACAAGACACTCAGGTGTCACACAGATATTGCAAGATTGGTCAAGGCCAGAAATTCAATTCTTGGCAAAGACGCAACTCTACAAAGGAAATGATGCAACTTTAGCATTGAGTTGCCCCACAGAAAGAACCTTGACATTGTACTTTCACACCATGTGAAATTCATTACAAAGCTTGTAAAGTTTGCCTCGGCAAGCTGAATGCAGATGCTGCTGAAATCCGCTGATAGCGATTGTGCGAGCAAACAAGCAAAATGTGATAAAAACCAGTATTATCACCTTGCAAACCTGAGAGTGGAGATGATTTCTTTTCACACCAGGTGAAATGTTTAGCTGAATTCAATATGAAATGAATAACACTAGGGCACCAGAACAGAAATAATCAGAGTATTGACTTACTTTACCTCGTGCTTTAAAAATAATTAATGTTGCATAATTGCATCAAAGCTATGAGACTGAGCCAAAATTAATCTTTTTTTTTTTTTTTTTTTTTTTTACAATTACTCCAATAGTCCGCAATAAGTATATAATTTCAAAATTGTGATATACAGTAGTCTCTATCTATCTATCTATCTATCTATCTATCTATCTATCTATCTATCTATCTTACCCTGATGTAGAAACAGTCTTTCAGTTTTATTTTATTTTAAAGAAATGGTGAAAAGGAATGTGAACTTCGTTTTGAATAATCATGATTTTCTTCACGATGTGTTCACAATGACACAAAAAAGGATATAAATCAATAGCTAACTGCTTATTCATGGATGAAGAACACCAACGTCTGGCACAATACCAAAACACATCACACAACATATCGAATTCATTGCTAACACTTACTGATGTTTCTGCTTCTGTTTTCTCTTCAAGATGGTGTCCTTCAGGAAGTGGGTCTTCTTTTACTAACAAGATGGAATTGTAGACAGAAACAGCCAATTACATGACCACCATCAAACAGATAGCACAAAACAGCTTAGAAAATGATGATTAAAGGGGAAAAAATTAAATAAAATAAGAAACATCATTGATAATAAATTGGTGTTTTTTTTTTGTAGAACAACATGTCATTTGTGTCTGAAATCTTCCTCTGTCACTACCTTCACAAGTCTGAAAGAGTGTCTTTCTAATGAAACCAATGACAGCCAAAACTAAGAAGTAGCGGCATGGATACAGCAGCCTATACAACTCCATGCATATGGATGCCTCATCGCCATATGGACACAAAGACAAGGTACACAACACCTGGCCACACGATTCTCTCTTATCCCTTAATATATTCTGTCACCAACTTCCGTGAACACCAGTGTCACTTCAGAACAATAATTAGACATCTGATGCACCGTAAGGGGTCTGAGGAACATGAACTTCATGAAGTCCCCGGAGGAAAACGAATGTTCATCATTATGCATTAGATTGTTTCCAAAGGCCTCTTTCGGCGGGAACAATCTCCATTCGGCTCATAAAAGTGATCAGTGCAAGTTCATCCAGCCTGCCGCCTGCCAGTAATGAGAAATGGACACACATAATGGGGCCTGAATGGGTTTAAGTGAGGGCTAGTGAGTCATATTATCAGAGAGCACCGAGTCGACTGCCAATAACTTGAAGGATTCCTGTGCAGGTATCGATTCGTCTGCAGGCGCGTTCAACTTTTATCGCACTAAAGTTTTATGTGTTGCACGCTCGGCTGATAAATTCTGGGGGATTGAAATGACTGGAAATCAAATGCGTGCTGAAGAAGCACAGGAGCGTTTTCTGAGACCACAGCTCAGGCACTGTAATAGGAACGCTTACGTTTGTAGTGTAAATCGTTCGTGGTATTACTGTATTTCAGTTGAATGAAATGTGCTTATCCTTTTAATAAAACAGGACTGTCTGGAGATAAAAAGAGTCATATTAAATGTTTATTGAAGAAAACGTTGAAAAGTATAATGCTTTGTTTTATTATTTATCCAAACAATGACAATCAAGTAATAGGCAGAAAGACCTCATGTACACAGGTTTATACGAGCTGTGCTCAGGTTTTCTTTTAAAGAATAAGGGGTGCACAGACAATCATCAAGTCTGATTTCAACTGTGAATTCTAGAAGCACCTTTCAATATGGAGCCACTCTGCGTGTTAAACTTAATGGTACAGACCAGTTTCCTTTGTAGGCGACTGACCAAGCAGCATTTTTACAAAAAAAAAGATTAACTGTATGCAATATTTTTCCTAAAGTATTACATTGTACACAATTTTGGATGAAAACCAGAAGGCTTGTGACCGCCAAACAATTTGCACTATCAAGGTCGAGAAAAGCATGAAAACCATTGTCTGCATGCTCCATCTGCCATCAGTAGTTCACCAGTAATTTTATGAAGCAATGAGACTACTTTTTGAATAGAAAAATACAGCACCATAACATCACCGTAGCACCATTTATGAGAGCCTATAGCGTATGCTCTTCTGTGTCAGCAGCAATGGAAGCATACGTGTTCTATGTAGATTTATGCTTTGATTTGTACAAACAGGATATCCTTCCATTCGTGCTGACACAGAATAGCGTACACTGTGCACAAACACAAAAAAAGAACATCTAATTGTGTACTGCATTTTGGATGTTTTCTTTTTACTAGTGCGACATCTAAAAAATGACAAGTACATGAAAAATGATAGTGTTTTTTAAAATGCACTTTTATGAAAGTGCCCCTATTATGGTTTGGAAATTACTTTTCATGCAGTGCGTAACACAGCTGTAAGTTAATAAAAACATCCTGTTAACTTTTCAGGCTGAAAGTGCACAGTCTATAAAGTTATTGTCTCTCGAAAGAAAGAGTAGAATCATTGAAACAAATCTCAAGCTGTTTCTGTCACAATCAGCTGATGTGCCAGTCCAGCTCTGGATGGCACTTGAGCTATCCATGAACTATATGTGTCTTTCACCCTGTCTTGCGTGCCCTTGTTATCTTTGTTGTGCCATGTGCTCTGTTTATTTACCTGTCAGCTCCCTCGTGTCCGCTCCTCGTTTGTAACCCCACCCTCTAATCAGTGTTTTATCCTCTGCCAGCCGTGTTTTGTCCAGGTGTATTTGATTAGTCCATGTGTGCGTCCGAAATCGCATACTTCTTAAGTAGGTACTACATTTAAAACCGAAAGTACTTCCCGACCGTTAAAACAGTACGTTCTATATAGTATGAATGGGGGTAGTATGAATGGAACTCGGACGTACTACATCCGC
>JAUMHQ010000044.1:16242920-16255116 GCA_032361165.1 Enteromius paludinosus | reverse complement strand
ATTAAGTATATATAAATACAAACACATGCATGTATATATTTAATGAAAATATGTTATGTTTATTTATTAAATATATTCAGATATAATATTAAATATAAGAAAATAAATGTATAAATGCATTTCATAATGTATACTTTCATAATGTAAACTGTGTGTGTTTTAATATAAACATACTAAACAAACACAGCCTAAACACATGTATATTCTAAAGAAAAACTTTTATTTTGGATGCGGTTTAATCACGATTAATCTTTTGACAGCACTAATATATATATATATATATATATACCACACACACACTACCGTTCAAACATTTGGGTTCAGTAAGATATTTCTTCATTTTTAAATATGTTTCATCTGCTCATCGAGGCTGCATTTATTAGATTAAAAATCCAGAAAAAACTGTAACATTGTGAAATATTATTTCAATTTAAGATAACTGTTTTCTGTGTGAATATATTTTAAAATGTAATTTATTCCTGTGATACAAACCATCATTACTCCAGTCTTCAGTGTCATTTTCAGACCTTTCAGAAATCATTCTAATATGCTGATTTTTCAGTGTTGGAAACAGTTGAGCTTTTTTTTTTTTTTTTTTAGGATTCGTTGATCATTAAAATATTAAAAAGAGAAACATATATTTAAAATGGATAACAATGTTTAAAAGTACAGTTACTAGTTTACTGTTACACTATGTTCAAATGTTTGGGATCAGTACAATTTTATTATTTCTTCTTTGAAAGAAATGAATAATATAATTAACCAAGTATCTATTAAATGTATCTGTTAAATTTACATTTTAGAAATGTTTCATTTTTGGTAAAAAAAAAATGATGTTGTTTGTTTACGTGTTACTCATCAAAGAATCCTGAGGAGAAAAAAAAGAAAAAGAAAAAATCAGGTTCCAAAAAATATATTTGGCTGCACAACTGTGTCCAGCATTGACAATAGTAATAAATCAGTTTGCTTTGTATTGCAGGAATAAACTGCATTTTAAAATATATTCACACAGAAAATAGTTATTTTAAATTAAAATAATATTTCACAATATTACTTTTTTATTTTCCGGATTTTTAATTTATTAGGATCTAATAAATGCTGCCTCGATGAGCAGAAGAAATATCTTTAAATACCATTAAATATCTTACTGACCCCAAATTTTATTTTAATATTTATTTATTTATTTGTATTTTATTTTTTATTTTAACTTTAGGTGTTTATGCATGGTGAATCCAAGGCCATTTTTTTTTAATTTGCCAGAAAGTTGATCGATAAACCTCAGTTCCCCTCATTTGTTATACTTGAATGAGATTGAATAGCCTTACACATATGGTGCAATTGAGTCATTACAGTCCAGCTTTATTTTTAGGAACATTGTCACGGTTCTCAAGGACTAGGCAACACTCCGCCACGCATTACATGCCTACGTTTACTCCACACAAGCACAAATCAAAGAAACAAAGAGAAATACCTAGAAATCTGTTTTTTTTACACGGTCAATTAGAATTAAATATTTCCATAAGTGGAGAAACAGGCAACAATGATCCAGCATGTGTAAGGCTTATCCCCGTTACTCCATCCAAACTTATTCAAGTCGAGGATTCAAGCACGAACAGTTTGAGAACCTGAATTACAGCATTTCTGCAAAAGCCGTAAGCTGTTTCTAAGTCCAACCTTTCCAATTCCCCAGCTCACATGTATCGAGACACACAAACCCATCAATGACTATAGTGATCCTTTCAGAGCAGGAAATGGCTTTGCATGCTCCAGACCCGAAAGCACAAGCCATTCTGGTGGAGAAAAATGAAATATTTAAAACTTCCCAATAGCTTTTTCCTAACTGGATTGATGTGGCCAAGCAGTTCCGTCTTATCATCACAAGCCACACTTTATTGCCTGGCCTACCTCAACGAAAATTAAAAGCACCTAGAGCCCTTTGATATTTTCATGGTTGTTTTGTGATATATATATTGCTTCGTGACCATCTTATAGCTTAAACACACACACACGCAGGCAGACAGACATTTTCACATACACTTTTAGGCTTCTGTACACACACACACACACACACACACACACATTCATGCTTCTAGTGACATCATTCTTGTGAAATATTGCCCAGCTCGTCACTCTTGGAGCCTATACAACTGCTGATTAATTGTAATTGACTTCCCCACTCATTTTCATTCCTTAAGGAAATGCATGCTTTAACTACAATTTTTTTGGTAACTAAAACATGTAGATTAACACACACACACACACACACACACACTGGAAAGTACAAGATTACCAAAACAAAACAACACTAAGGACCATATTTTAATTACTACTTAGTTTTAATACATAATGCCAGGGTTATTTCATGAATTTGAATAAAATTAAATACAAATATTTTAATGCATTTATTGAAATTATTTTGAATCAGTATAAATTTGTTCACTGTGAAAAATGAATTACTAAAAGTATAAACATGGTATGAATATGGCTAGATGTGAAGAAAAATATTGAAGCAAAATAGACTAATGATTTTAATATTTAAACTCTCTTAAATGTATTTAAATAGCATTGCTTTGTTAGTACTATAAAATAAATCTTCTTACTGGCTTCAATTACGAATGACTGACAAATATGCATCACATTAAGTTACAGTGCAATCCAAATAGATGGAAATTTTATGCAATCCATACAGTACATACATGCTAGTCTATATATATACATATGAGTGGTACCATATGAATATTCAAATTCTGGTTTAATTGGATACGGAAATTTGTCTGTGATACATACGTGAACTTTACATATTAAATACTGCATACACCAGTTTTGAGTGCTGTGGCACATTTATGACTCTACAAAATATGGACCTTTCAAAGTAAATTATAGCATCTTTTTTACCTGCGAAATAAACTTTTATGGTTTTGAAACCTGAGGGCTTGAGCAGTTGATCGTCCCCTTCATTAGCCTTTCTTAGAGACATATAAAAAGACCATAAAATACTTCACTAAGTGTTTTGAAGTTGTATATTCAACTAACAACATCATAATTTTTTCAGATTTACAACCTTCCTGAAACATTTGTGCCGACGCATATTACTTTCCTGAGTTTATTGTAAGTGGTGTATGTTTATTTATTTATTTATTTATGATCAACAGATGTTGAATTTTGTGAAACAAAGCAATTGTGTTTCATTCCGAGGTTTCAACCCTCACTTCTGCTAGACACAATTCATTCAACCTGTCTAGTACATCTGCACACACACACACACATTACAAAGTAGCACTTAAAAATGAAAAATCTGATGAGATGGTGAGTAATAATAAATCCCAAAACAATCTCTCTCTCTCTCTCTCTCTCTCTCTGTTTAACTGGCTCCAATTTTGTCAAGATCATTATGATGAAATTTGAAGAAACATCAAGCAATAAGAATAAAGTTTCTCAAAGCACTTGCAAACCAAATAATATTTTCAAAAACATATTTCTTTGTACACTAACTTGTCAACAATGAATAAATAACTGCATTTTTATTTTTCAGTACAATGCCTACGGTATATTAATTATATCTGAGTGTATTATTTAGAATAGAAACATTGAAAAAGTACAAAGGGGAAAAAAATAAGTAAAACATAACCAGCATCATCTTAAATATAGTGATAGATGAGAGAAATGGTTCAGTCAAAACCCATAACAATACAAACTAAACACATAAATGCATACATCGTACATACACACAAACAAGTAATATACTCAGTGTTTCTCGTTCTTATTATACCAGATACTGTATCATCATTTGAAGCATATTTAAGAAATTAGGAGGTTAAAAGGCATTTATAAATGTCATTATTTCTGCCAGTGAGTTTCTCAACCATAGTGAAATATAATTAAAGTCAAGAATTTCACCCGCATTCACAGTAAACCTTTGATTACAATATGTTTTCCTGAGAGGAACATTTAATATATTCTGCGCTGTAGGGACAAGGAGGTTCGAAAATTAGGATTTCACGGTTGATGACTTTGATTCAGATAAGCTGTAATCCCTATTTAAATCCTGCATAATGACTTCACTATTGCATTTTATTGTATTTATAGCTCATCCACCACAAAACTTGTATAAAACAAGCATTTTTCATTCTGAAGTGTACCAAAGCGGTCTAACATAGCAGCAGCGCCAGAGGCCTTTGGATCAGCAAACCAAAGCAGAGGGATTGACACCGAGATGGTAATGAAGCTCACGGGTGTGTGAAAACAGCAGCGTCTGATTAATCCCGTATTGAGTTACCCACAGAGTGCAGAGTTTGGCTGGTTTTGCGTGTGGATGTGTCTCAGGTTTCGGAAACAACATTTATTTCAACCAATCAGTCTTTAGGGTTAGCATAGGCTTGCAGTATGAAAAAACATTCACATCACCCTCTCATTTGCCATGCTTAGACTTGGCATGTTAGACAACACCAAGCCTGCGTTATATTTGTTGAGCGAGATCCAATACTTGTTTCTTACTAATTTTACTCTGCTGACTCCAAAAATAGCACCTGTTTTGAGTGAGCATGTCACAAATTCTCATAAAATATGATGCATTTTGTACCATTTTTGCATTTGACAATCATTTAAAAGGTCTGTATAAATACATGTATATGTATGTGTGTGTGTGTGTGTGTGTGTGTGTGTACTCTATGTATATATAAATACACACGCATGTATACATTTAAGATAAATATGTTATTTATATATATGTACATGTAAATCATGATAGATTGACAGCACTAATCATATATATATATATATATATAGCATATGGACCCACACCAGTCCCACTTTATATTTAGCGTACCTAATACCTGTGTTCTTACATAGTAACTAGATGTGTATCTAATATGTAACCACAGCGTAAGTACACATTGCTACATAGTATGAACAGCTGTAATATTTCTGTAACTATATTATAAGTTTGTAAACTAAACTCCTTCGACTCTAAGGATAAATGTTTGCTAAAAAGGTTCATATAGAACATTTTGACTCTTGACGTGAAATGCTCTGAGAGCACATAGAATTCATCACAAAAATCTCCACAGAGAAGTTATAAAGTTCTGGCTCTGAAATCATACATATATTTGTGTTTTTACTCGTTTCTTTCGGAGAACAATAAAAAAGAAAGTGCAACGCTGTGCTCCCAGTTTGTCATGGAGAAACTTGCTGAAAACATCTCTAAGGTTGTGGAGTCTATATATTTTCCGCTGAAGGGGGCTATTGGTGTCATCCCCCGCCTGCAAAATTGAAAGAGGGAAACAGATTGCTCAAGCCACTCCCATCCGTTTGATCATGAGCGGCCTATTCAGAAAAACAGAAAAGAAGCTGCTCTGACAGTTTGGAGGACAACTTTCTAAGACTGTTGCATCTCATCTTTCAAAAGATACAACAAAGCCTTTCAGGGTGGCTTTACCTCAACAGCTGGGGTTGTAAATTATTCTTCAGACTTACACCATGTACTGGCTTCTTTCCACTTTCTGTGCCCTCTTTTCTCTCCGTGTCTTTCTTTTCTTCGAACAAAACCCTACTCAGCAGCCTGGCAGAGATCACAGGTGGAGGGGTAATGAGATACATTTGCTTTCCTGTGCTCAGCTATACCTGGAGTGGAGGGAGATGTAATTCATTATTGAGTCGACCCTGGAGACTGTTGCTGATGGGGAACTGTGCGAGTGAGTAACGGGACGAGAGACAGCGACATTGTTTAGCTGGTGGAGAAGATCTCTAGATAGACAAACTGATTGGTCGAATGGCTTGTTCATTGTGCACTGATCCTATACACAGAGTCTGTCAGTGACATCAGTGCGGATGACAAAGTATTCAAGCCAGGCATAAAAAAAAATATGTTGTGTTCTGTTATGTATTGTTAAAGTGCCCCTGTTATTAATTTTCGAAAATGAACTTCCATGCAGTGTTTAACAGTTTATGAATGCATATGAAAACATATTTAAAATCTGAAAACTCTGTCTCTGATTCATTGATTGAGTCATTTTTAAATGAATCCGAAGATGTTTAATGCTGAAGTAAAACATGTTGAAGTGAGCATATTGTCCCCCACTTGTTGGTCTTTTTGCATTGGTCTGAATGAAAATGTAAATAATTTTTTTTGCCACTAGGTGTCCGTTAAAAGCTCTCAAAAACTGCTTTAAATGAAATCGACAAATTACTGGAGGAAAAATAATCGCTGAATAAATGGTTTGGGACTTGTTAAACAAGGTAAACATACTGTAAATGCATGTTATAATAAAATTAAATTGCATGCATGTCAACCTGTTGTTTCGGACTCCCAAAACCAAAATATGAACCTTTCATTACCCATAATAGTGGCATGTGTGTTCAAAATGATCTGATCTTCGAAAATGTTCTTAAAATATTATTAATACATCATCCATGGAACACTCCCTACAAGTTAGCTATTTTGACTTTTGACTGTGGAAAAAAGGTCCTACTTTATATTGTGTCCCTAACACCTTGTACTTAGTAACTAGATGTGTACATAGTGAGTAACCACAGTGTAAGTACACATTAATGCATAGTATTTACAGCTGTATTATCTGTGTAACTAAACATATGTAACAGCACACTCAATGGTATGTGTAAGTACAAATGAGTAACAGGACATTGGTAACAACACATTTTGGTAATAACAGTACAAACACGTACTGTAACAGGATTAACAGCCCTTTTTGGCAAAGAAAGTCTCACACTTTATATAAAGTAGACAATTTCTATGGAGTTAGCATGTAATTACTCATGTAATGCATGTAATGTTACTCAGCAGCGGTTAGTAAGCTAGGCTTTACATATAAATTGTGGTTGGTGTCCAGAATCTTGCACTTCATATTAAGTGGACGGTTACCATGTAATTAGACTGGTATTAAAATAGTACACCAACTCCAAAAAAAATTAGATTCAGCTACTCCCACTTTACATATCCATCTTCACCCCCTGAATCAAATCATTCCAATTACTCTTATACATACTGTTGTTTCAAAATGTAGTTTCTTGTTACACAAGTTCTTAGTAAAGTGAAAGTGTTGTTGTCCTGTTACACATTTGTACTTACACATACCATTCTGAGGCTTGTTACACGTGTGTACAGAAGTTACAATAACAGATACTATGTAGTCTACAAATACGTACTTACGTATATAAACAGGTATTACGGACATTTCATATAAAACAGGACTAAAGTGGGAAAATAATAATAATAATACTATGGAAGTCAATGCTTACCAGCAACTGTTTGATAACCAAAATTTTTTAAAATATATTGAGTTCAACAGAAGAAAGAAACAGGGTTTGGGTAAACTTGAGGGTGAGTAAATGATGACTTTTTGACATAATTGACATAAAAGTAAATTTGCAACTGCATGCAAACTACAGTAGCAGTCGTTAGATCATTAGTAGACTTTGCATGTAACCAGTAATCTAGTGAGAGTTTGTTCACATGTAGTTACTTATAAGGGCCGGTTTCACAAACAGGGCTTAGTTTAAACCAGAAACAGGACTTAAGATATTTAAGTGACTTTTACAAAAATGCCTTAGAAAAATACATTACTGGTGCACATCTTGACACAGAACAATGACACTGATATATTTTAAGAAATGTGATGGCAAGATATTTTCAGCTGAGACAGCTCAAACATGCATTTTAGTCTGGGACTAGCTTAAATCTTGTCTGTGAAACCAGGGTAGAACTAGAGTAAATATTTCCTTGCAACTTGCTTTTGTGACCCAGCATCAGCGTAAAAAAATAAAAAAATAAAAAATAGCACGGTATTTGCATTTGTGAAAATGTGAATGAGACTGGGGACAGAGATGCTTGTGTGCGTGCATGTTTCCAAGTGAGACAGCGAGTGTTTATCAGCCAAAGAGAAGGTGAGTCGTTAAGTGGTTATGTATTCCAGACGGCCTCTGTCCCCTGGCCGTGCTGTATTCATGAGATAGCATGAGCTCTTATAAATGGATCAAAGGACAAAATCAAAGGCATTGCTCATGAAACCCTGCAGAGAAGCTCCTGTTTACAGCCTGAGTGCCCCATCTCCACATTTACCTTGACCTGAATAAAGCACGCACCTGATTAAGGTGCTTGTCATGGCCCGGTACCAGCCTTACCATTGAAATGCCCCTTAAGGAAAGAAAAATCTCAAATTACATCTACCTGTATTTAGATTGCTCCTAGACAGTAATGAGATGAAATGGAGGACAAACTGAGGCTTTTGCCCCCACTTCTCAGATTTTTATTTTTTTAAAAGATACCCTTTGTTTTGGGGGAGATCTCAACAAAGTGTGAGAAGAGCAGTGTTGCCAATTTAGCTACTTTGTAGCTTGATTAGAGACTTCCTTGCAAATTATGCAACTTGTTTTTTTGTTGTTGTTTTTTTTTTTTTTTTTTAGGGACAAATATGGCAGCTTCTTGGGCAGACCTTATTTCCTAAAATAAATATTTCCTGCCCACTGATCTATATTCATCTTTATATAGATAAGCAAATTTGCCATTATGATGTCATCTGGTGACATTTAGCTACTAGTTTTAGCTACTTTCAATTGAAATCAGTCGGCAACACTGGATCAGAGTTACCATAAATTTTTTTTTTTTTTTAGTTTTTAAATGTCCTCAAATGTGTCTTATCAAACTTACTAAAGTTGCCTAAAGTATCAGTGTTTTATTTTATTTATTTACTATGACGTTTTAGTAAAATTGTTGTGTAAATATTCCATTCATTCCAATTCCACTTTGCTTTTTAAGACACTGCAAAGTCCAACTTTTTGTGTTGTCTTGTCCAGGGCCGGGCATAGGCAGTGTAGGCAAATGCTAAGGGCGCCTTACATCCAGGGGGCGCCAGAAACGAAGGAAGAAAAAAAGTGTCGCTTCCACTTTATTTTCGGTCCGCCGGGAAACAAAGCGCAGACGTGTGATTGCGGAAAAAAAATCCTGTCGTGTTTACATGAGTGACAATAAGCATTTATTAAGATCAGTTACACATTGGATTCTCAAAAGTATGCGATCCAATTTTACTAGTTGTGTGTCCCCTCCTATCTATTATGGAAGATCAAGTGAAGTACCTAACTCAGAAGGGATATCATCAGCGTTTGCTGGCAAACATGAAACAACAGATGCTGACATCGCAGCTGGCCGATTCAGTATTGTGTTTGGTTCTCCAGAATTGCTTGTTGGTGTTAAAAGTGGAGAGATATGCTTCGAACAGATGTTTACCGCGAGCGTCTCATCGGCATTTTCTATGCTGAATGACTTGTTGCACGTCGTTCTGTTGTGGTGGGGACATTTCCACGCCCCGAAACGTGACGCTGAACGAAACGACATGTCGGTCAAACGGCCTTATGGGCGGGCCTTGACCAAAGAAAGGCGCTATGAATTCCAGACCTTCAGCCACGCGAGAGTACTTCCACTTAAAACTAGTTGGCTAAAACTTGATGACTTCAGAAAAGAATAAGCCCACATTAATTGAACCGCATAGCAAAATCTACTAAGCAATAATAATAATAATAATAATAATAATAATACAGCCGACTTGCCCTATTGAGATGCCCTCTGTCTGCTTTGCATGTTTTATTACTCAAGTTAAGGTGCGTTTTGATGATAGTACCTTGGCAAGTAATTAGGGAAAAGTTTTATAGAACAGCTTAACTCTAGTTTGTTCATGTCTTAACGAACAACAGCCAGTCGTCACAATATGTTCAGTCAATACTTTTGGATTTGTATTTTGAATATGCAATTGCTTTATTTAAAAAAAATAATGTACAAGACAAAGCTGTTAAGTTTCTTATGTGTGTATGTACACCAGCAGTGGAATTTACTGCGATGCTACAGGGCGCCACCTGAAATCTTGCCTAGGGTGCCAAATTGGTTAGGGCCGGGCCTGGTCTTGTGTCTTTTAACCAACTAAAACTGTTTAATAAACTAAATTAGTCAGGTTGAATATGTATCTTAGGTTATGTGCTGTATTGCATGTGATTTCCAACTTATGGCCCATATAGTATATTATGGGGTTCATACTCCAAACTGAGCAAAATAAATATCCAATTTGGTGCTGTTACTACTGGACAAAATAATATTGAATTCTGATAGCGTTTAATAAATATGTCTTTATAATAGTACTTTTATAATTGTACTACCACATAATCCATGCAGACTACTTACATAAAACAAAATGCAAATATCAGTTGTCAGTGTATGTGTACTGATCAATTTTGATAATTAAATGCTTAATTTTATGATTAAAGCTAAGTAGTTTCAAAAATATATAATGCATTGCAATACAATGATGAGATGATACAATGATTAGACTTTAGCCATAAATTTAAGTGACTAAAAAAACTAAAAATTTAATGGTATGTCAAAACTTCTCCAGGCCCCAAAAACACCATCAGACCCCAGAGGGTTAAGAGATGAGGCCTGATTTGTATGTATTTTGTTGTATTCTTTAATACATATGGATAATCAAGTGAACATAAGTTGTTTCAGTTCACCATTACATAGCATGTTTTCTACATTATTCTTACGTTTATTTTATTAAAAATAAATAATTACAAAAAATCAGTATCGTGACCTGAAGGTGGACATTTAAAATCACTTTCGAAAAAATAGAAACTATTAATCAGACAACAGTTTCTGAGCATCATTGATTTCCATAGCATTTTAATGGAAGCCAATGGTGCTCATCAGCTGTTCTGCTCCAAATACTTTTCAAAATATCCTCTTTTGTGTTCAGCAGAAGAATGAATCTCATACACGTTTGGAACAAGTGGGGAGTGAGTGAATGATGACAGAATTCTATTCTATTCTAAATATGATACGTGGAGGTGTCATAGGGTTAAAACAACATTTGTACCGTAGCTCTATTATATCCAAGAACTATGAAAGAGCTCTTGATTTTTTCCTCTAGGGAGATGCACAGGAAATTTACATGCAACGGATTTGATAAATTCTGTCCAATATGACTAAATTGTGGCTCCAAATGACAATACTTCAACAGCTGAATCACAGACACTTTGGATGGATGACTTGTGGCTGTGTGGGCTCGTCTCTGCCAGTATGAATGACTTATAGGACTAGAGGAACAGATGGGTTGTGGGAGACATTCTCGAGAAGCCAGAGCGAGAAATAACGAGAAATGCAGAGAGAAAATACTAAATGAGTGGGACACTAGCAAGACAAACCTCCCTTAAAGATACAGGAAACAAGCAGCATCTTGCCCACGATAAGCCTTGTTCTCATTGTCATCGTGGGTAGGAAATATCTCGATCCTAGCAGCTCGCATCCATTCGACTGCACCAAAATACGGCGGCTTTCTAGCCGTGCGTTGGGAGGACATGTCAAAAATATATCTCAGAAGGGAGACGCGTCATGAAGAACACAGGAGAAGATCCGGGACGCTGACAGTCAAAGGAGAGAACAAACATCGGAGCATAAAGAGTAGCAGCCGAGCCGGTAGCAAAGCATCATGGGGATTGGCTGACAGGATGTAGAGGGAGATCATTAGAGATGATAGAGAAATAGAGCAGGGGCGCTGAGAAGAAAGAAGAGGGAGGAATGGAGACCAGGGGTGGACTCAAAGAGAATAGATGATGGTGGAAGAGCAGATCAGTAGGGTTTGGATCGTGCTCTGATCACATTTCAGGGCTTCTCGGCTTCTGTGTTCCATTTCCATGCACGCTTATGACTTTTTCTGGATGTAGATGTGTGCGCAGGCGGGTTTGTGTCCGGTTACTGTCACAGAGGGTTCTGAACCATGTCTAGGTAAACAAGATTCTTGAGAGAATCAATTGGAATCGGTCTCCTTGGCTCACATCAAAGAATTGCCCTGGAGGAGGATTGCAGCCCAATGCAGCACTGAAAGATGTGGGAAATTCTTCACTCCTCAAGTTTGCTCGCTTGTCCCTGATAAACAGAGGGGTGAAGTTCATTTTTTTCTTGTTTTTATGTCAAGAAATCCCAAATCTTTTGTCTTTAATATGACACTAATGGTTTCAGATTGTGGCCTCAATGCACCTCTATATACAGTATATAACTGTACTCCCATGTTGCTTGTGCTAGTAAATGACTGTTTAATAATCACTATATAAAAACAATTCTCAGACCTGGGGCCTCATGTACAAAGACTTGCGTAGAATTATTACTAAAACCTTGCGTACGGACAAACCTGGAAATGTG
>JAUMHQ010000044.1:16201070-16227893 GCA_032361165.1 Enteromius paludinosus | reverse complement strand
TAGCTTGTAGTATAGACTCCAACCCAACTTTGGGAAGAGATTAACGGCGATATTTTTTTTATCGCGCGATAAGAGTCACGGGTTAACGCAGCGCCCACCACTAAAAATTACACAGTTGCATAACAATAACAACAATACTAATACTTTATTATTATTATTGGAAGTAATAATTTTGTCTCTTGTTTTTTAATAAATGTTTAATAAAATGCGGCAGCCTTCCCAAAACATTACGAGTACAATTCATCCACAAGCAAGCAAACAAACAAATAAACAAATATCCGATTACCCAAGTCTCATTTTATTATGTGTAATGTTTCTGTATTGTGTCTACACTGTGAACATTGTTTATTGCAAGGTTTAATGCTACTCATTGCATTTAAAAAATGCAAAACAAACAAAGTTGAGAAGAGTCAAGTTTATATTTCTGTTGCTCAACACAAATGCTGTCCAATGAATCTGTAGCACACTTTAATCTTCCATATTGAAGTTAACTGGCTTAATTTGCATAACCCATCACCTTCTCACTAAGGCTAATCTGATAAAATGATGAGTAAGTAGAAAGAAGCTGGAGACAATTACCTTCACTAACAGCTGCAATTACTCGCCCTGGGTGTATTTTTCTATGCATGCACAAAGATGACATATTTATGGCACCTCCATGGAACACGTTTACATCATGGGTCCTTGGGGCCAAAACACCTCCCAGCAGCTCTCCTCACATTTCTCATACAGGCCCAAAGCACAAAACAACAACACTGAAGCAATGCTGGAGATGCATTATGAATGTCCTTGTGCAACCTCCACTTTTCAAAGAAATAGTTGCCTGCATTGTATTGAATTGCATTACATTGTGTTGAAACTTGTTTTGCATTGCTAGTTTTACTTGTTTTGAAGGAATGTGGAATGAAAGATAAAGGTGAAATCACAATTGAGATGTTGTTAATTTATCAGTTGTCTCTTCTTGACAACAAAATATAAGAGTTATGATATCCTTATAAATATGCTAATGTAGTTATATGGTGTGAAACGTGTTCAATAAAATGAAACTCTTTGTAGTGCATTTTATTTTTATGTGCATTTTATATCATTAGGTTGTATTATGCACATAGCCATATCATTGTCCATGTGGCATTTGCATATGAAAGGCATTTCAGTTGTGGACCTCATAAAATGTGAAAACTTCTAGGTTTTATGCATTCTGATTTATAAGGGTCTTTCTCATAATTTCATGTGGGCAGTTAGATAATTGTCATTGAGAGGAACTATTTAATATGATTTCATTATTTATTTTTTATTTTTTTTGTATCCATTACCCACCTCTAATGTGTCTTTTTCTGCTGACAACTTATAATGTATGCTATATAATATAATTACTACTAAAATATTGTCGTCATCTGCCTGTATTGGTTTGATCGAGATTGGGCCAAAAACCTGATACTAGTTTGCATAAGTAGGTTTTTACTGAGAATATTTGATGAACGATTTGATTTACAGCATTAGTCATAGAGGCAAAGTTTTCACCGTAACGTTTGATAAAGTTTTTAGTGTTTTGTTTACGTTTTATATGGCCACGCTCCATTTTTAAATGTACCAATTATAGCTTACCTGCAGACAAAAAAAGTATTGATCTAGATAGTCCACAGATTAATCAACAGTGGTTTGATTGAGATGGTTTGGACTTTGCAAAAGTAGGTTTTTAACATATTTGTTAACAATTAAGGAGGAGATCTATTAAATAATATGCATATGGTTGTAACATGTCTGCCCAGGTTGTAACTTGTCTGTTTTGTTTCATGTTTTTGAATTCAATGTTTAGTTTCGTTTTCATTGTGTCAGTGTTAGTCTAGTCTTCCTTGTCCTAGTTCCGTTTTGCCCTTATATGGTCTTTCCTGTGTTTAATGTCATTATGAGTTCATTCCCTCCACCTGGGCCTCCCCAGCTGTGTCGTGTCTTGTGATTAGTCTCCCCTGTATAAAACCCATCTCTTTTTAGTTGAGTGTTGTCCGTCAATCATAATGTTAGGTGTCCTATGCGCTTGTGTAAAAACCTTTGATTTGTTTATTAAAGAAATATATGTTTATATTTGAACTCTTCATCTCCTGCGATCTCCTTCGCCTCACCGGAAACGTTACAATGGTGTGGATATGTGAAACACCACGTGATTACTGGGCCAAAAAACTTGTTGTCACCAACTAGTAGCCAATTTCCTTCAAAATTCTTACAGACCTTTAGGAACATGAGTTGAACATGCCCAACGAGTTTCTTTCCGATCGATCTCTGTCGATAAGTGATAATATCTAAGACACAGGACACATAATATCTAAACAGGCCTTGCTTTCACTACTGTAATGTCTTCAGAATATATTCTAAAAAAAAGTATTGGTCTTCTCTATTAGTATTATTATTTTGACATTATTGCTCATTCTGCATGCACATAACACAGAAGCAATTAGGGATAACCAGCAATGTCCCTTTTTATTTCTTATTTGAATTAATTTATTCATTTGAAGCAACAGTGGCCTCAAAAACTATTTGCTAAATGCAGGGACATTCATAACTTTTTAATGTAGAGAAAGAAAGAAGGATATATGTCATACAATATTAAAGTCAGACTATTTATTTCTGCTGATAAAAACATTATTACTATTCTGAAAGCATGAATACACATGATTTCTAACCTAAATCAAACAAGCTGGATATTTGCTTTCATGAAAAGAAAAGAACAGAACCGCGTCTTCCGTAATTACGTCACATGGCTGGCGTTCACTTTGTACTCTGGTGGACCAAATGTTCCTCATTTTAAAGTAATCCATTTCATGGGCAGATTTCCAGGAACAAATTATGCCTGCTTAGTAAAGACACCTGTATGAAAAGAACATATTCCTAGATCTCTTATTTATAAGGTTGTGGAAGACTTGGATGCTGACATTTTACCATGTTTTTTTATAGATTCAGAATTGTAAGGAAAAAGTATAAAGATTTCCCATAATATCATACTTTTTCCTTTATTAAGTCAAAATATTTCAAACAAAAAAAATGGAAATGTAGTTTTGACCAACCTAAGAGTTAATTTGCACTTTCCATCTTGTACATAATTGACCAAATACGCTCATAATATATTCTGCAATATTGCTGGCTTTTTTGGCAAGCTCTCCTGAATGGGTAGGAGCCTCTAAGGGAGTTCTTTTGTCCATGGTGACATTAAGCCCAGAACATGAGTGGTACATGCTCTTCCCACTGATCTCATCCTCTAAACCTGCCAGGATGTTGTGTTTCGCTTGTCATCCTTCCTGACAGCATAAACAAGAGGAGTTTATTTTTGTAAAAGAGCATTATTTCGCTCTCCATGTAGTACAATATGCAACCAGATATGAACAATCTTCTCTTGAAAATGGATTAACAAGTTATACACGTACCTGTATCATATAAAACAGCGAGGTGATGAATGAATGTGATGGCATGATTCATACAACTGGCGAACAAGCCATGTAACTCATTCCATTTTAATTCATTCAGTCTCATTGCACTGTAATGGAGAAGGTTATTTGTGATTCACAACTGGAGTTCAAATCTTGTAAAGAAAGGTTTGTGCAACATTGCAGGATCTGAATTAAATACGACATATGCAAACACAGATAAGACTGCTAAATTGACGCAATACAACACAAATGAATAACTGCATTACAAGTGTCGCTGTTTAAGTAAAATGCGTTTGGTAAATTCTGTGGCCCAGTTCTTAGCAGCTGCATTTCATGAATTTGCATGTAAAGGTTGGATTTGTTTACCTCGAATGGGTTGCTAAATCAAGCAATAAATCAAATCTGTTGTATTTATATTTCAGTTATTTAAAGCCAAATTCCAATTCCCAGTTGTTTTTCATAACAGATAATCACTCGGTGGCAAACGCTCCGGTACGCCTTCATTTATCATGCTCGTTTAGTAAAGCATCTCGACTCATTTTTAGGATTCTACTGCTGTCAACATCAGTCACTGGAAAGGATACAATCAATCATTCCTTTGAGAGCAAGTGATGGCCGTTTGACAGGGAGGGAACATTAGTCAGTCACTTTTTTGTTTACGCCACACAACGCTGCCTGCCAAGTCTTGGCCCCCGTGAGCGCCACTTGTTTTAGTTGGAATAGCTGGATGTGGAATTTCAATCCATTAGCAGGCTGGCTAGCCTTCCTACCGGCTTTACTGAGGGTAGCGGCCATCAGAATGAATGTGCATTCATTAACACCAGCGGACATTTTCAGCAGCAACTAACATACAGTCTCATGTTCGTGGCGCAAACTTTAATTGCTACATGACTGAAGCTTATCTTCTTCAAATCAAAGGCATGAAATACAACCCAGAGGAAAATTGCACGTTTTCATAGCTCAAGAGATTTAGTTCTCATTAATGTTTTTTCCTCCCTTGGATGATCTCCTGAAATAAGAATAGATTGCATATACTGTAGCGTAGAGCTGTACAATTAATAGCAGCATATTTTAGTATATAAGGGCATCTCTTATATAGACCTACTAAAATATGAAAGAAGTGGTAGCTTTGTATATACAGTTTTTGCAATTGTATGTGTGATTATTATTTTCTCTGGAGGCTCACAATCTTACGGCTGTCTAGGAGAAACAATTGAGATATCAAACGAGATCTCTTTTGTGATTTTTCTTTCCTACGGGAAAGCTGCTCATTTAAGGAGAGGCTGGTTGGCCAAATGTTGCACCAGATGGATTTTGTTAAGATTTGTGTGTGTGTGTGTGTGCAAAAGAGAGTCACTATGCTTTTGTAACGTCTTAAAGATTTATTGAGTGCCCACCTTTGCAAAGATCTCCTATGGATTTCTTGATGGATCTGTAAAATGAATCATTATTTGCTAAATTAAAGAACGACTCAGGTTCGTTTGAAAAACGTACTGTGGAGATGTTTCTGCAAGATAACATTCTTTCTTGACAGTCGTGGCAACATTTTATTTAAAAGGTTGTTATACTGTATGTGTGTCAGTACTTTGGAAATTAAATGTCCGTTGAGTAGCGCTATAGGGTTAAGGGGCCATTCAAACAGAATGTGTCTTTGCATTTAAAAACATAAGACACAGCTATCAGGAATGGTTTTTAAAAGAACGCAAAATGCCTCCCTGGCAGTGTTACTGTCAAATTGCTACTTTAAATAAAATCTTGCAACATTTGCCACACCTCCGGGATCTTCTGATTGCTCTACTGTTTTGAAACTGACAAAAAGTACAAATGTCATGGCATGGCAACAGTTTTCAGGCCCCCAGAACCCCCTCAGATCCCAGAGGGTTGATAAGCAGTGCTGCATGTAAAAGTTGAAATTCTTAAAACATCAAGATGTTGTCATGTGTGAGATAAAATCACATTTTCTGAAGCAACCTTACAGCTGTAGCTTGTTTTTACAAGTATTTAGTAAAAAAAGTATTTTATCATCTGGTGTTTTGTAAGACTTTTTAGACATTTATCCACCCACAAATAATCAGAAAGATTTTTTTTTTATTACCCAACCCATGATATAACCGTCCGTCTCTACTGCGTCGATATCAAAAGCATCAATGGTTTGCCAATTTGAGGTTGAAATTTGTATGTGTCCTTTCTGTGAGAAGGATGCGTTTCATACAAGATCTGGCAACCAGACAACCTTGAAATATACTGACGTGACTACGGGAGTTTTACCGGAGGTGAATGTAGCAAACATGTAAAATATGCCCAGTGGGATTTTTTTTATAGCAAGATTAAAATATACATATAGGATATAGTAGGATAGAATGGTAAAATGTGTGAGAATCCTGGGAAAAAACGGGAAGGTTTGACAGGTAAGTATCAGAGCCCTTCACATTGCAAGGTCAAATCGGAAGAGCCACATGCTGTATGTACACAATAAAAGTGCTTCACAGAAGAACCTTTTTTGCCTAAATGGCCACAAATAACCCCTAACATCTGAAGAACCTGTTTAAAAGAAGGCTCTTCAGATTAAAAAGGGTGAGAAAGAGATGGTTCTTTTAAGAACCTTTGACTGTGGCATTGCTGTGAAGGACCTTTTAAGCTCCTTTATTTTTAAGCGTTTACAGTATGCTGCTGGTTGTGTATAAGTATAAGGTATATGTTGAGGTTATAACATAAAATTGTGCAAGAAAGCCTGTCAAAATGAAAAGAGCAATACAGGTAATTACTGTTTTACTATTACTATCGTGTTTACTTCAGCTGGAAACTTCACTTGAAAGTGTTACAGTGTGTTTAGGTAGTTTGAGGCACAATTTCAGTTGCATAGGAAATAAGTTGTAAATTAAATCAAAAGTATCCAATGATGCTCGGTGAATAACTACATCCAGTTAGTGGCAAACTAGAGCCATCTATCAGGCTTGAATGAACATTCTCTAGTGCAAAAAAGGAAGTGCAAAGACCTTCAGAAGGAAGAAGGGTAATTAAATGGACCAAAAACAAGTATGAATCAATCCTCGCCTCGACCAGGAAGCCCTTGGGGATTGGAGCTAAGCTTCATTCTGTCTGTGAAGTGCTGTAGAGGTGGAATAATGACCGTGCCTATAACAAACACTGTCTGCTCTGACTCTTGATGGATCACGTGAAAGTACCTTTAATGTCCCAACTCTTAATCCCCTTTCTTCTTTTTTTCACATGCTCACTTATCCTTCACGGCCTAATCAGCATCAACTTTGGCCTCTACTGTGTTTTGGTTACATATACAGCTTTAAAGTTTGCTCGACTGCACAATGTGTCCGGATATGCCCAGTTGTATAAAGTGCAGGTTTTTGCACTTAAATATTGAAAATTTCATTCATTCTCTGGTACGTACCAATCAATACGAAAATAGACTTTTCAGTTTGTCAAGACAACTTAGCATGAGAAAGAACCATGCTTTTTAGTTTAGAAGGAATTTTAAAGCTGCAAGGATGCCTTTTGTAATAAATGATAAACTAGTTAAAGAATTCACATGATAACCATATTGTTTTCCTAGTATTGGGCATTTACAACTCAAGTACACTTACTATGGAGGCCAAAAATGTCGCACATGATGAAAGAGTTTCTTCCTCTGTGTCCAGACAGCAATAAACTCAAAAGGTTTTTGTGAAGATCACACCATGGGTTCATACTGAAGAAGATTTTAGCATTCTCAAACATTTGACAGGAATGAGACGCTCCAAAGCAATACAGAAAAGTTAAACCAACCTTCATGAAAGCAAACTGAACAATCCTGTGAGGACAAGAGCGATCAAGACACTCCGATGAGATCCGTTGTCCTCAACATATCTTTGATCCAGTTACCATAAAACAGTTGCTACAAATGAGCTTTGTAAAATTCAGACTTCTTATGAAATTTAAAACAAGAGCTCTTACCGTTCCCCATCAAAATCCTCAAAGTGTTTAGATTTACTCATGCAGCAAGGAGTGACGGTTACATAATGTTCTCACAGTTGGGAACACACAGATACGTGGGGGACCGACACAGATTGACTAAGAATTATGCAAGCGACGCCATGGAAAAAACAGGCCATAGAGCTATATCTGTCTGCAAACCTGTGACCTTGCTTTTGCAATCAACTATGATGTACGTGTAATTAGGTTAGCTCCCTGAAAACGAGAGTTATTTGTCATTATTTATTCACCTTCATCTCATTCCAAAAAAAAAGTAGCTTACGCTGTAGTATTTTCCACTCAACACAAAAGAGGAACAAAAAGCACTGTGGCAGTATGGCATATGATCCATTTCCAAGTCTTCTGAATTCAAGCAATAAGCTTATATCTTCAAAATTTGGAAAAATAAATAATGTTGACTTTTTTATGTAAATATATTTAAGGTTTCAATATTTAATATATTTAATTTTCAGCATAATTTCTCCAATCTTCAGTGTGACATGATCCTGATTTGCTTCTCAAGATAGATTTATTACTATTTTCAACTTTGAAAACCTGTTCCGCTTCCTAATATATTTATCCAAATGCATTTATTTAAATTTAGTATTAGCATTTAAGTAGAAACATAAATGTAATAAAGTGGTCAAATAATAAGTCACTTTAATGCATTCTTACAGAATAGCAGTATTAATGTTTTGCAAAGTCAATCAATCAATCAATCAATCAATCAATTTTTACTGACCCCAGCAGTATCTGTTCCTCACACAGAGCTGTCTTTGTCTTTTTTAATGTTCTGAACTGAAATGAACAACATGCATGTATGGAAGGAAATGAGGATGAGTAATGAGTGACATTTTTGATTTTCGGCTGAAGTTGTCCTTCGGATTTGGATTTGAGCAGGGAAAGTTGGTCACGGATTGGCGTGAAAAAGCAAATTATTTGGGGAAGGCTGGTGCTCGACGTCCTTTAAACTTGATCTGAAGGCCTTCCTAAGTCCTAGAAGCTGACGGTACGATTTGAGCGGATGCAAGCCTGCGATCAGCTAAACAGTGTGAGTTCAACGCTGTAGCTGTGATTGGCGGGATTAGGGTGAGGCGTCTGCGAAGCATCCATGTTGACAGACAAGCAGAGGAAGGACTTTAGTGCTTAGCGCGCTGAGGTTCAAGGAGGGGAAAAACATGATTGTCGGGCTTCAGAGAAGGCCTGGGGATCAGAGGCACTCTAAATGAGTATAATTATCCATTTCTGTTGCCCCACATTCCCAGAGGGCTATTAAGAAGACAGTACATGAACCTGAGACCCTTCTAAAAACATTTTCAAGAAAAACGGAAACGTGTGATGAGTGTAAAGTGCAGTTAATATGCCCAACGTAATAATGTTTGCTGCATACAGCGTTTTTTGAATGGTAATGCTCATCTTGTGCTCTAGTGCTACTAGTAAATGCTTTTATTAAAGCAGCTTGTACAAATGAATAGTATGATTCTGACTCAGTTGAATAGAAACCCAGTCCACTATTTTGACTTCTAATTTACTAATTCAATATTCATTTACCTGGAAATTGAAATCATTAGTTCAAGGTAATTGCTCATGAATTATAAAATCACCATAGTTTAAATTAAATGCTGCCAGAAAATTGAAAGCAAACATTTCATGGCACATTGTGTATAGCACTATTGCTAACATTTCAGGTGAGACAATACATTTTAGAGTTCTTTTTAGTAGAACTACTAATTAATTAGTACTTATTATGATACCCAAACAATAGCAGAATAATAGGACGACTCATGAATATAAACATCTGATTTTCGCTTGGAACATATACGAAAAGCACATCTCTAAAATAAATTACAGGATTGTGTTGAGTAAATGAAGGCTACCGAAAACCACCAATACACAAAAGTGAAAAGAGTCCAATGTTTCAGTATGAAATAATTTTCCTATTGAATTTTTCACAGGTGTGTTACCTGTATTTTATATTAAATATTGCACTGTGTTAGATTTTAGGGTTAAAAGAAATGTCTATAAGCATACTGGTAATTCTGCAGGGAGTTTACTATTATTATTATTTTTTTCCCTTTAGGGGAAAACATGGAATAACGTATTTCTGTTACTATTTGCAGAAGCTTGAAACAAGCCAAACATGTTTTTAGGTGATACATCTTTTAGTTTGTCTTTCATGTAGCATCTTCATTAAGACAACATCAGTCTCACACAAGCAGGAAATTACAGTGTCTCTTCACCAGCACTTCATTAGACATGCTATCGCATGCACCCTGTTTCGTTTTGAGAGCCTCAATTTGGATCATTGTTGTAGCTCCTTGCTGCACTTTCTGCTAGAGACAGCAAAACCAGGGCAAGACAAAATGACCGGAAGAACAAAATCACACAGGATAAATTATACAGCAAATAAAGCTTTAGCTGAAACATACAAGTGAAACATACGTTTCTTTTTGAGCACTGCAAAAAAAAGAATTAAAGAAAGAAGAAATGACAATAGGCAAAAACATCAGCTCTGTATCTGCCATAGGAAACCATCTCCATATAATGGGCATGAGTCATGCATGAAAATCACATTGTTATGTACGGGAGATTATGCTTCAGTCCAGCATGATATGTGCACATAACTTTGTGTGTATTTGCACATGTCTGTGCTGAATAGGAAATTGAAGCCAGAAGCCATTTTTAGGCAAAATACAACCCATAAACCTCCAGAAATGATGCATAAATCTATGGAGACTTGCACTTCACAATGTCCTGAGATAAATGCAGATAAAATGATATCAAATAAATAAATACAATCATTAAAAATAAATGGGAATAGTAATGCTTTTAAGCAAAAAAAAAAGTAATTTAAATTTAAAACATGTCTATGATTTTTTCCAGTACTTCACAAGTCAATGGGTCAACATGGGTTTAATATTTAACATATAATTGTTTGATTAAAAATATTGTATTATACATTTGTAAAGGTATGTTTTACAAAACAAATAAAAAAAACATGATCAAATTAATTTCTAGCATTTACTGATATAGGTGCTGTTTTTTTTTCTTGAACTAATTAACGATTACAAAAACTACTCCTAACAAGAACAATAACTTTTTCACATGTTTCATTAAATTTATTTGGTTTTCTTTTATTTTGAAGTGTGCATCATGACAAAATAATAATAGCAAAATTTCAAAGCCAATCAGTGCAATGATAAAAAATAAATCACCCTGTGTTTACTTAATTTAGTTATTGTATAAAGCAAACTAAGAATTTTGAGTGTAATAAATTGAGTGTAACATGATTTATTATTTTTTCATAACATACTGTATGATGAAGACATGAAAATGTACTGTATAAAAAAAAAAACTAGTTGTTTGCACTCAAACTGCCCCTAGAATCACTGATCAAGTACAAATTGAATGAGACAGTGCAGCTGGATCCTTACAGGCTGTCTTTTTACATTACAGTAAGAGAGCTTTTCTTCAAAAGTGACTAAGTGCATTTGAATTTAACATTTCTGTGTTCCCGTGGAATAAATTCACGAGTTTAAACTCAGATTGCTGGAGATTCGCAGACGCAAGTTCATCAATCAATAATATACATACAGTACATGACATCAGAAAACATGGTTACACATTATTCCCTGGCAAGTTCACCCAATGTGACTTTGGCTGCTCTGTGACTATGATGTAAGGTCTGTTGCTGAACAGCTTAAAACACTCAAGGAGTGATACATCAGCCTGTTGTATTTTTATTTGTATTATTTTTTTTGGCCAGACATCACAAGGGCTGGTATGCAGGGAGTCGGTATCGCAAAGCTTGCCATTTATCAAACAACAGGGTTACTGTGGCTGGTGCAGTTTTGTAAACAAACAATAAAAACAAAGTCCAAACCAACACAAAACCCATCAGGGTGTCACAGGCACCGGTGCTGATAAGGAAATACAATAGTGGTCTATTGAACCCTGAATATATTTTATAATGCTACAGGATCAAACGGCACATAAAAAAACATATCAGGCTCAATATATGAGGGTGATCTCGTTTGTATTTGCAATGTGCATGTGTGAGCACAGCACTTTGTGCTAAATAATTGTGACTAACTCATTTTCATTTTTAGGAATAGCATACAGCTACCTATTAATTACATTAATTTAGTATTGTATGTATCTCGAAGGATCTATAAAGTTTTATACATAGGGATTTGGACAATAACAAATACTAATGAGATCACATTTCCAAACACATACAAGAGGAGATGTCGCCATTAGATGGGACAGAACAGCAAATAACATGTTGGATTATTCACACAAGCTGTTAAAATGTCATATTAAGTAACAGCAACATAATACTCCCTTGAGAAAAAAGGTTTGTGGTGTCCTTTTAAGAGAATTACATATTTGCAATTGTTTAATTAGGTGTCTTTTGCTTTGACAGAAAGAGGAGATTTACAAAAGAAAACACTGCAGGTGGACAAACATTCATTCGCTCACAAGTTTTAGGTAAAACACAAATCTCCAAACTCACACTGACCTACATTAAATTAGATTTAGCTCTCGCGAAATGAGAACAGCATTGCTGCGTTGACGTCAACATCAGGCTTTCCTTTCTAATTCTCTTTGCTTCAGTTGTTAGTTTACCCCTATGAAATCTAAAGGGAGTTGAGACGAAAACAAATTAGTCGTGTTTTCGCACATAAAACTGCCTGCAGCTTTTGCAGAGGGGCCTTTTTGGTGTCTCTTTGTCACTCTCATTTCTCTACCAGTTTAAAACTGCTAATTCACCAAAAATATACTAATTAAAACAATTTTCCACAACAATCTGGGAAGATTAAGCCACATCGGGTGCCATTTGAGGAATATGAATGCAGTTATATGAAGCACTGTTAGCCATGTTTATGGTAATTTCCCTTGGATTAGCCAGTAACCAACAGGTGTCTAGTTGCCATGGCGACCGCTGCCAGTTACCAGCCCATAAGCATGGCTAACTGTGTTTCTCACAGCATCCGAGAACTTGGCCACGAGAAAGTGTGCTTTATTCGCTTGAATGGATGAAGTATGCAATCTGAATACTTTAGCTTTATAAACCACTTTATTTGCTTCTAGGGGCCCACTGAGGCCCAAATTAGGCCTTGTCCACAGTCCAAATTGACTGGATACTATTGAACACTTGATTTTAGGGATAAACACGGGCAGGAACAAACCCCTAAACCATTCAAAGCATAATTATCTCCATTAGCTCTTGGCATAGCTTGCGCAAGTATAGCAATATATTTCAAATTTTGCATTGCGTAGCATGTCCTTCATAACCTCAGCTGCACAAAGGAAATAAGCGGAGCATAACAATGTCTTGAATATAATATAGGTTTAGGATTTATGTGTTTGAACTGCAAATACAATTTCCATGCATTTGGATTACACTTTAACATAAAGCAATAATCTTAATGTGATGCTTTCATAAATAAAACAGATTTTTGTAACAGTGCTAATAAACTGTGTGTATTTTCAATACACAGTAACCCACTTTATATACTTAGAATGAATAATTCACATGTGTTTCAATCTTACACATTGTTCTTTAGGTAGCATATTCGAACCACATATATATATTTAGTATGCTGGTTTTATGCAGTTTGATTAAATGCATTTTGAAAATATGAATACGCAAATCAGATCAAATAGATGCAAATGGCTCTTGTCTGTTTTTGTTTACATGTGAAATTAAATTTATTAGTTTATGTTAAAATTGTGTAATCCCAACGGCTGGACATGTTCTTTGTCGTTTAATATACTTCTTAAAATTAGGACTAATATTTTTGTGTTAAAACAACACAATAAAAAAAAAAATAAAAAAAAAATAAATTAAACAAACACCATACAGCAGTGACAGACCCACTGAGATGCATGTAATGCAAAACATTTCATCAACCTGCTCAAAAACACCTACTTAGGGAGCCAACGAATTGCATAACGACATATATCAAAAAAAGAAATGCACAAATAAATAACTAAACCGTTCAGAAAACTCATACGAAAAGGTGTGTAAACAAATTTGCAATGAATAGCAAACAAGGCTTTCATCATCTCCAGGCCAGTCGACAAACTAGCATTGTTACAGAGTTATAAACTGACTCCCAACCTGCAAAATTATCGCACTTTAACGTTTCCCCACGGCTCAAGGAGTTTCATTAAATACCATGATTAAACTAATCAACAGACTCATTGGTGCCTGTCAGATATCATCGCTGCCTTCTCAATTAGCCAAACCTCCTTGAACTCAATTGCAAATGTCGTCAATCGCACGCCATCTCCCTCCCAGGTCCTCTCTGCTGCAGTGACCCCCCCTAAAATGGGATAAGTGAAATAATCAGTGGGGAAATTAAACATCATAGCCTCCCCTGACGGCCCCTCCCAAAGCCATCATGCCGATTAAGAGGCATCATTTGCGATTTGCGAAATCGGAAGTATGCAACTGATGTTTTTGTCTTACTTTTGTGCCACCAAATGGGTAATGCAGCCCTCGCTGTTGAAAACATCCTTTGGTTCAGAGCGCACATTAGCTCGGTGGCCAAAAACAATATCAGCTAATGGTACAGAGACATGCGTTAAAATGGAGATAATTTTGGTGATGGGACAGGGAGTGTTCAGTTCCCGTAGCACACTTTTGGAATGCCTCCTCAATGAGCAACAACTGCGGGTTTTGTCGACAGCCTTGGAAGAACGGGACCCCTGGCATTTGACCTTCTGATCCAGATATCCTAGACGCAGATGGATGTAAATGAAGTTTTCTTGCGGTAGAGCTTGAACCCAGGAGACAGATCCAAAAGACTTCAATTATGTTTTCTAAAGATGTTGTTTCGAATCAGTGCACAAAGTTTTATTTATGCCTGCTAATTCAGAGTTTCTTAAATAAAAATGACAGAGAAAAAAAAGCAACATACAATCCAAAACATAAAAAAAAGAAAGAAGTACATTGTTAAGCATGAAAAAGAACTAAAACAAAAATGCACAGTCACCTGACAATCAACACTAGGACATTATTAATTACATTAACATCCCTCAGCAGCGCATCAGTGTGTAACAGTATGTCAAGGTCGCTCCTCTCATAATAGCCCCTTTGTGGCTTTACAATGCTGCGACTCACCCTCCTCAGCATATAAAGACAAGTTGTCAGGTTACCCAAATTATTCAAGCCCCTCATCCTCTGATGCAGCCTTCATTTTCCACAGCTATAAAAAGATCCACATCATGCTCAAAGTGGAATAGGACCCTTGAGCCTAGTGAGGCAGTGGGTACAAAGCAGACCTCTTTATCATTGAGTAGAGGGCCAGGTCAGCTTCCCTCCCAGCTTCCTCTCAACACTCGACACAGCAATTTAAAATCCACCGGCAGATACAGCTGTACCAATATTTTAGTCTGTCATGGTATAGAGGGCAAATGGTAAAGTTCTTTAAAAGCACCTCTAAAGATCAAAGTAGCATCGAAATAATCCATCGATCCAGCGGCTTCTAAACAACTAGCAATCTGCAAAAGGAGTTTGCGATGGTTCGATGCAAGCCCTCGTTGTGAAGTCATCTGCTTGCATATCACTAGATCGCTATAATTTCAGCCGTTCGTAATAGTAGTTCACCTCTATTATTAGCATAAGGCAGAATAGCTGTTATCGATTTCTTCTTGTTTCCCATACTGCAAGAACAGTTGACCCTATTTAGCGGAGTATTGTGTACGCCGCTCTCCTGCTTGAAGAATAAGGGGTTTGCGAGCAGAACCAATACATACAAACGACCTGAGTTGAGAGGTCGGCCAAGTAACGGGCTTGGTGTATTGATTTGAGCTATTGAATTAACACCTGTCAACTTGCAATGGGCCTGCAATTGTTGGTTACCTGGTGAAAGCTATGATCAAACTGGTTCCAAGAAATTTCTATAAGAACCGACATCATATTTATTGATGACATAAACATATTTTGGTCAATATAGTGCAATAAGTGCAAAGCAATCAAAACAATGAAAACGATAAGGGAAAGAGAATTGCGAATGCTTGTATAAAAATAGGTGTTACATTAAAATATCAGTATTACACAACATAATTATTACTTCAATTATTATTTATGAATTTTGATATAACATATTAAAAATACATATTAAGAATGAATACACATATTCATTTTTAATATATAATATTTCTTCTAATGTTAGCTGGGAAGACCCTGTGGCCTTCCATCTTCCAAAAAAGTGCAGACAGCATACAAAGACACTTTTCCTTTGAAATTGTTAAATGATGCAAAGTCTCTCTTCGACATTGGGGTGTGCCACTGCTGAAAAAAAGCCACTTGTACAATGCAAGCTACAGTAAGTGATCGGAAACTACAAACGAAATGTTCATACAGAGAATCATGGGACATGACACACATAATATTGATGAGCATTGAAAAAATGTTGAAAATACATGGCAAAGAGTATACCAATAAATACAGTACTTACTTACAGACTAAAGCAGAGAAATTGTCCTGCTCGATTGGATGCGCTGCTGTATAGTGTTTCTGTCAGAAAGTTGTGTTTTTTTTTTTGTTTTTTGTTTTTTTTTCTTTTGTTCTTGTTTGTGAAACCCCTCCCCGACCCCCCTTAAATTCACAATATTTGTATGATTATATTCCTGAAAATGTATTTGGGTGAGATTAACCTGTACACTTAGATTATGTGTATGCAATCATCCACTTAAAAAAATAGATTTTGCATCGCCAGTTTTATATCACAACTCGTGCTTTCATCCAAGTTCTGCGAGCTCTATTTATTTATTTTCATTCTTAGATATTTCTGTAATGCCATGTGGTTCTGAAATTAAAGTAACATAGTTCGGCACACCCCACTTAATGTTTTGGAATTTTTTCTTTATGTTGATGTGTGTTGTGCCAAGGCACCCTCCAGTTTGAGTTAGTACAAGGGGGAAAATGCATTTACTGCATTTTTAGATAGACCAACATTTAAAACTGGCTCTGTGTTGTCTGTTTCTCAAGAACTTCGAGGTAGTCCGGCTCTATTTGAAGTTTTGCCTTTAGTTCCAAATAGTCATTTCTATTGGGCTCCACAAAGACAGTACTTGGCGCTGTACCATACAGCATAGTCTCACGTATTCCTTCAGGATGTAAGAACTGGCGCCTGACGTCGAAGTTTTGTTGGTATGTGTACGGGACAGGGCCAGTGTACTTGTATTCAAACCTGCCACCAGCAGTGGATGGGGATTTATCCGGCTCCAGGATCCCTCGGAAAAAGTGTTCTGCATCCTGCACAGGGGACGGCTGCTCACGAGGCTCGATGGTGCTCACTGTGTAATTGGGGCTCCTCAAGGTGACCTCCTGGTCCTCATCGGCATTACTCCTGTAGGTGACCTTGAGTTCGTGTAGATCGGGGTAATCCTCCACAGCGTTCCCTTCCCTGGACCTGTAGATTGGGTTTTTGCACATGTGACCTAATGGATGGGGGATGTACTCATAGACATGACCCGCTGGGGCCTTGACCTTGGGGATGGAGCGATTGCTATAGAGATTGTACTGCAAGTTGAAGGAACTCACATCAGAGTTGTTTGTGCTGGTACGGTCGCTCTGAGACTTTTTACGCCTCTTCATCACCACCACAAACAGGCCGGCTGCCACAAACACCGACATAATGAAAACAAGGAGGAGGCTGAGAATGAGGACAGACAAAGGAACGTTGCTGGAAGGGGTGTTAAACCTCTGGGGTGTCTCCGTGGTGGTGATCCTGTCTGCTAAAGGCTCCTCAGAAGGAACCACAGTGGCCACAATGACGTCGGAGTAATCTGGACACAACTGCTCAGAAGGGACGACCCGCATATCCTGTCCCGTGAGCCGCTTGGGAGTCACACATTTGACATCATTGACCACTGTTCCCATGTTCAGCTGCTCCAGCCAGATCTTCATGCCGACCACATCGCAGGAGCAGTCCCATGGGTTCTCGAACAGGTCAATCTGGACCAGTGCTTTCAGCTGGTCTAGAACTCCGCTTACAGGCAGGTTTTGAAAGTGGTTGCTGCGAAGGTTGAGGCGGGAGAGAGACAGACTAGAGAAAATGCCTCCTGGCAATGTTTTTAAAAGATTGTTATTAAGGAAAAGTAGCTGAAGGTTGGGCACAAAGCGGAAGGTGCCACCTACAATCTCTCGAATCTTATTGTATTCTAAATACAAGTACTGCAGACTTTTTAGCCCAAAGAACATATCTGCCGTGAGTCTGTCAATTAAATTGCCATTTAAGTACAGCCTACGTAGGTTAATTAAATCCCCAAAGGCTCTGTCGTGTATGAGTGCTATCCGATTGTTTCCCAGGTGCAATAAATCCAGTCCCTCAGCCTCCACAAAGTCAGATCTACGCACCACAGGGATGTAGTTCCCTGTGAGATACATCTTTTTAGGATTGTATGGCTTGGGCTTCAGATCTGATATGTTTTCAATCTTCCTCTCCTGGCAGTTGACATTTAGCCCCAGGTCGGAGATCTGCAGATTGCATGTACAGGTGGTGGGACAGTCCAAAGGCACAGGAGATTTGGTCTGAAAAGCAATGATGGGCCCATAGTTGTAGGGGTTGGCTGGGATTCGAGATGTGGGCTTGGACTTGGTTTTGCTAGATTGGCGGGTGCCCTTGGTCGGCCTGGACGAGGATCGCAGGACAGCCGAAGATGTGGCTGATGCCGTCACAGCCGCCGGTGTGGTCTGGAAATAGCTGCTGGTGCTGAGTGGGGGTGGAGGTCGCATCTCGTACTCTGATATGGCCCTTCTGGGACACAGTTCCTGCTTTGAGACCTCATCCAGATCCCTGCCATGGAGCCTGAATGGAGTCTCACATACCACCTCCCCCACCAGAGCAGTGTAGGCGATGCTCTCCAGCCAAGCCTTAAGCGCAATGAGCTCGCAGGAACAATTCCAAGGATTCTCCTCGAGCTGTAATTCCACTACTTTGTCCATATGCTCCAAAAGGCCAATATAAGGGAACATTTTTAAGCGGTTGCCCCTAAGATCCAGGTGTGTCAAGGGCACGTTCCGGAAAATGTTTGTGGGCAGAGAGGACAACAAGTTGTCGTTGAGAATTAGCACAGTCAGTTGCTGAAGCCTGCTCAGAGCATTAGGTTCAATAGTGCTAATGAAATTATAGTCTATCTGAAGGTATTCTAGGCTCTCGAGTCCGACGAAAGTGTCGTCCCTAAGCATGTCTATTTTGTTATTGTTCAAATGTAATCTCTTTAATCCCTGGAGTCCGTTGAAAGCCCCGGTCTCCACCTCAGATATGTCATTATTACCTAAATGCAAAATGGTAACTCCGGTATAGTTGATGAAGTCATCGACAGACAGTCTTTTCAGCAAATTACCTGTCAGCAAAAGATGGTACATAGAAAACTGCACTGGGCTTATTTCCGACAGCCGCACAATGCCCCTGTTCTCACAACTGACCGTCAGAATGCCTTCCTTCTCCTCGCAAGTGCACAGATTCCTACAGATCTCCCCATAATTGTCATACATCTCAACCAGACTTAGAGATGTGGCAACCAGCAATATTATTTTCAGTATCCAGATATGCATTTTCTTGTGCAGGAATGGCCCAGCTCACGGTAGTGCAGTTGCAGTTTGGGATGTCATCTAGAAAAGGAAAAGATGTGATGAATGTCTGTTACATAAACATGCAACCTCTACATCTCAAAACTACATTAAATGATGGACAATGCAAAAATGTTACAGGAATATTGCAACGACGGATTTGCAGGATCCTTCCCATTAATGTAAAGCAAACTCTTCGTGCCTAAAGCAAAAGCAGATTCTGATACGAATAACCAATGTGCACTGTTCTTAAGCTTAAACTTTGCAATGCAAGAGGACTTGAATTGATTTAATATAATTTTTAGGCTGTCCGTGTTTAATAAACAATATAAATATATAAATAATATAGTCTCATACCAAACTCCACCAACCATATCTACTGGATGCAAATGCATTGATTTATTCAATACAATAAATCATGCACATTATGTAATACTCATGGTATTGCAAATACAACCACATTTCTTTTCATTACGGCATTCAGGCAAATTTCTAAAGACACAGAAGGGGAGAACGAAGGGGGAAAGAGAGAGAGAACGCTCTTGTTCCTTTGAAATTTAAAGTAACATCGACTAGTATAAATACTCTCCAATGCGCAATTTGGGAATGCATTTCCAACATATTATCTGGCGGGATCTCAACTCAAAGATGCATAACGTATAGCCAGTTGCTCGTGAACTGAACAAATCGACATCTCCATGGTTTCCAACTTGAACATCTGCCGCCGAACGAGACAGATGAGCAAATCCACATATAATTGTCACTCTACAAATTGCTTTAAAACATATAATGACATTTTTTTTTTCGTCTTAAACCAGAGACCCTCGCCAAACCCCAATCCAAATATTTCCCGTACTCACCCCACATATCCGACGACTTCAGTTTTTATCAACTCTCAAACCGTATCGAAGTTAAACCTCGGAGTGCACGACACATCTACGTTTCACAAAGGTGCCTATCTTGAATTTCTCCCTTTGATGCTATATGTGACAGTCATAGCTCATCCCTCGGGCGACAAAGACGCGAGTTGATTAAAAGCAGAACCGACGTCATCGATTATAGCCTGATTCCATCTTGATGGTGAGCAAACAATACTATATTAAACCATTTTGTTGTGTAGAAGCATTTGTATTCATGCTAATCAACCCCTCTCTCTCTCACACTCTGTCTCCCCCTCTCTCCCACATAAACACACACTTGGGCGCACAAAGACACACACACACATTCACAGATACGGCGCATAAGTCTAAGGCGCTGTAATACGATCCAAAAGTCTACACTGGTAATGTTTTTTTTTTTTGTGAAAAACGATTAATGAAGTAAACAGCAATATAACTAAACCGATTCATCACAAAAAAGCTCATTCATCGCGCACCCAAAGCCGGTCTTTCCAAAGCAACGCGTAATGCCTCATAATTGAGGCGTCTAAATCTAACGCCCGAAGCTTGTGAAGCACATATGAAGTTGTGTAACGCATACATAACTGAATATTTCACAAGCCGAGACAAGTGTTCAAGAGGCAGTTTTCTATGCCAGCGCGATAACTGCGTTTCAGCACCACGGACAGCTCCAGCCGCAGCAAAACGGGGCTACCTATGAGACGGCTTGCTTTGAAGACAATCCATGTTTCTTACCCGTTTAAACGTGATAAATTCGAAAACATCATGAGCACGGCCAATCCATAACCTTGAAGACACCGGAGCCTCTTTAGCCCGAATGTATAATAATCCGTGAAGTGGTTCGTGATCAGCCTGGGTATCGCAAACTCTCCCTGGAAACGTTACGGTCAGCTGGCTGAAAATAGGAAAAACGCAAGTTTAGGAATTTCTCTTGATGTGCATTGGCGTTCCCTGGCAAAATCCAACCAGTGCAATGTCCATTTTAAACGAAATGTATCCACAAGCAAGGCAGTCTATCCCTTTTTCTCAGGAACGGACGCGCAAAGTACGCATCCCCGAGACGCTTGTGAGTGGTACGGCTGGTATCGCGTTGTATATTGCCGGATGTACATGTGATTTCTTCGCTGATCTCTGGTTCCTCCAATGCAGTGTTGTCTGTTTTCATATTTCTGTATTTTTTATTCTTGTTTTGGCAAGAGGTTCCCATAAATCCGTCTTTGGAGATGTGTTGCCATCTTAACTAGTGTTTCAACTAGTGGAACTTGGATTTCCATTGGCTCACTGTTGCTGTACTGTCGTCAGATCAATTGTAAATTTGGGGCAGGGTGGAATATTTATGAGAGGACTTAAAATAAGAGCTTCGTGCACAATATTTTGCTCGTACACTGCCCTCTCTCTATCTTATTTTACGCAACAGCATAATTGAAGGGTGATGGCGATGGTAAGACAATCGGAGAGAGAAAGAAGAGGAAGAAAAAGGCACTATATGTGTGTGATAGAGAGAGAGAGAGAGAGAGAGAGAGAGAGAGAGAGAGAGAGAAATGCCCATAGAGGGCAGTGTAATTCGGTAAAATAATATTTTGCTATTTGTATGCAGTACACGACACATTTAACTTGTTATATCCTATAGTTCAGTTTCATTTGGCATATGCCAACTGCACCCAATTTACTTTGCACAAAATAAAAGTATAGTAATTCATAAGACAAACTTGTTTTATTGTGTCATTTACTCAATGAGAGAAAGACCTCAAACAATGCTCCATCAACCACATTGCCCTTATGGCAGATTCTAAGTTTGCATTGAGCAATAATGTACTTCTAATCCCTGATCTTTGGGATACAGATAAGATAAATAAAAGACATGCTTCAACCTTGGATTACTGATGCATTATTTGTCACCTGAAGGCTGATAGTGTACCTGTGTCACATCAACAGAATAAATAAATAAATAAAAAATGACTCATAATGTGACCCCTGTGAAAATAGGACAGCCAAAGTCACATCTACAGCTGTCACTATCAGTTTACTGATATGTATTTATATATAAAGAATAAATACATGCATGTTAGAAAAAAAACAGACATAATTCTAAAAATAATAGCAATAATAAAACTGATAGATTAAAGAAAAGAAAAGAAAAGAAAAGAACAACAACAAAAAACACAGACTCACTTTTGGTGAACCTTTGTAATGTAATGTAATGGATTTTTTAAAGGTACACACTTTTTAGGCCTGCAGACCAGTGAGAGATGTTTTCTGAAACACATTGCCCTCCTCAACTGCCGGCCTTAGATTTATAAGGGCTCAGCTCCAATTACACCTCAATAGCCACTGAGCACTCCCAGTGTAAATAGAATTAACTCTAGCATGCTAAAGCTCACATGTCCTAAGGAATCTCCTCCTTTGTCCTCTTTTGTATGCTAATTTGTAACGTCCACCTCCTTTCCCATTCCAATGAGGACAGTAAGCGAGTGTGACATCTACAACATCTTTAGCGTGGCATCGAAATTAACCACTAAGATGCATTAAATTACTTAAGTCACAGGCTGTGGCTAATCGCATTAAACGGCTACACTTATAGGACATTTCCTGTTGTGAAGGACAAATCTCCAGAACTAAAATACCACTAACGTAATCTTTCAGAAAGTCCCACTCAGCATACAGTTACAGCCAAAGTACATTACAGTCACTGTTCCTCGAATCTTACCGCTTCACAATGTATCAAGTGCAAACTTTACACAAATAGGCCACTACTTAAAAATAATATATTTACATAAAATACATTCTAAATTATAGATTCTAAATCAACATTTTAGAATGACTTAAGAGTTAAAGTTTCATGTGGATAGGGCTTTTACCTCACGTGAGACATTTATGGTACAACAAAAAGATGATATGAACGTTACACTAAACAAATAAAGCACGTGTTTAAGAAAAGCAATTGTGTAGATTTTAAAATTGGTCATTTTAAAATGACATCGCAATAATTTCTATAGTCAACGGATTCTTGAAATAGTCTGCAACAAATGTAGATGTTAATTAAAGACTGGAAGATGAAACTGAATTTAAAATATGCTCTACACTTTCATAAAAAAAATGTTTTCGACCTAATAGATTAAAACAGAGTTACCTTTTTCAAGCTTAGGTTTGCAAATTCAAAGAAACGGAGGAGAAATGTATTACTTTGTATAATAGAGTTGGCTTCATGGGTTCTGGTTCCAGAAAACAGAGACAAATATGCTATTTTCCCGAAAAATAAAGTGCATTAGTACATACATCTGATTTTACTATTGACTTTCGCTGTGGTATTTTCCCAGAAATGCCAGGATAAACCACACTTTTTATGTATGTAAAAGCCTTTCCCCACAAAGCACACCATAACCCCCGGCCAAATGTCTCTAGACCTAACTTTACCGCAATAAAACGAGAGCTCACATATATGTTTCATTTATCAGCCAGTCATAAATCATATAAAGAGGTACTGAGGCATAACAAACACATCACTCCTGGATATTACAGCCAGTGTGAGAGTGCATATTCCATCTTGGCTTCTGCTCATAATGCGGGTCTTTGAGGGGGTTGTAATCAAAAGTTTCAAAGTTAAACCGCAGCATTTATCAGCCGGCGCTCTGATGTAAAATGTCGACTAGGATTCCGACTGAGAGGAGACAAGATTACCTGTTTGACAGGTAAGACGGATTGTTGTAACACAGGGAGGCTGTATATGGGCTTACCTTTGTCACCGAACACTGCTAAAGCACAAGCTGGAAACAACAGCACAAGACGAAGGAAATCTTCTCACTTAACACGCTTGCATCAAGGTAATCAATAACAGAATGAGTAATCCAAGTAGATTTTTCAAATTAAGCAGTAGTCCAAAAAAAGAAAGAAAGAAGATATACAGTATATTTGAAATATAAGCAATTATAATTGAATGATTAGTATTATTATTATTTTGAAATCAAAGTTTAATTATAATTTAAATTGAAATTATATTCGGTAATTTAATAGAATGAAATAATATTTTTTTGATGTAATATTATTTAGAATTTACTTGTAAAGTATTTTTTTTGTAAGTTTTACTATAGTTTTAGTACTTTTGTGTGCTGACCCAATGACCCAATTTCTTTCTATTTACCCACTTACCTATCTACCAATTTATATTTACATATATATTTTTTATTCATTCAAATATATCTTGTTCATTTTTTACTGTATTTTAGTTTCACTTTAACAAATCTATTTTTATTAGTTTTATAATATATATATATATATATATATATATATGGTGTCAGTCATAAAAGACTCCATCAGGTTAAATCACTAACCCACTTAGCACTTAGCCTTAGCGAACACCCTGAATAACCGCATTGCACATTGTTTTTGCAAGTGAAATGAGAACTGTTGCGGAACTGTGAAATCAAGAGAATAAAATACATTATGCATGGCTTCAAATCTTTCTTAGACTGAACAACAGGGTTAATGCATTCTGACCCTACGCTTGTTCTGCGTCATTTTCAACATCATAGAGCATTTATTTATCTGTTTAGCCCATGAGTACTGGTCTCTTATTGCCAAAATAACACAAACTTCTGCAGTGAGTCACTCGGTGTGTGCATCTGTAGATTTGCTCAACTCTTTCTTTTCAACACACTGAAATTATTAAAGACACTCTGCTGTCTATCAGCTGTCCGTAACCTCATGAACCTCATTGGCCAACATTTTCTATTTATTCCCATTGTCTCCAGACAAAGAGGCAACCAGTGAAAGTAGAAACTGGCAGAGTAGGTTTATTTTTAGACCGATCCATCGCAGCTTGCTTTAAATACATCATGGAATGGAAATGTGTCCCACACTATTTTTCAGATGACACAGATCATCAGATGCTATAACCAGACCAATATTTCCTCAAAAATGTATGACTTCATATTCATGGGTAATTCACATATATAAATGTTAAATATTAAAGTGCCCCTATTATGTGTAATGAAAACACACAAAAAAATAGTTTTGTTGATTCATTTGAGAAACAATAACTTTGCATTATGTTTTCATTCATTATCTGTTACACTATTATACATTAGCTGATCTATCTATCTATCTATCTATCTATCTTGCAGCCTTTTGTGCTCACCAAGAATGTATCTATTCTGCAAAATATTGTTACTTACAAAAACTGTTTTCTATGAATATTTAACACATTTAATAAAACATGTATATTTTATATTAATTACTACTTAATAAAACAACCCTTCGGAAATATGTTGATTTTTTGCTCAAAAATAAATATATATTTTTTATACAACTTTAGATCTTTGAATACTACTCTTTATTTTAGAAGGAAGCACACTACTTTGTCAGCACTTTGATACTGCAAAATGGAAGCTAGTCGCATACAACCTCAAAACTTAAGAAAAAAAAAGTAGTAGTACACAAGCATTTCTTTTGTGACAGGTGTGGGTTTGAACTGTCTCTCGGAGCAGATGCATCAGTGCAGCTTCTGTCGTTTTTACAGTACATTACCCTGCAATGAAAAGTACAAAATTTACACTTCTACAGTAGAAATTCAATCCGTCAGGAGGAACGGTAGAATCAAAATACATAATAATATAAACAAACAGCAAGCTGCTCCTCTGCTGGATACAGAAGTTCAAAAAGTGTATTTATTTATATGCTTGTTTGTTGCTTTTCGGGCATCTTTGTGCAGAGAGTTCGGTGGCAGTGATCTTCTCCGCCTGCTTGAAATAGCTATTTGTTTCTTGTTCTGCTTCGAGTCTTGTTACAAACGGAAGCAAAACTATTTAGCATATGCAAAATTGCAGATGAACCGTAATGGCTCTTTAATGACCTGATCATTACTCTACACCTCTTATTGAGAGTATCGCATTTATTTGCCATTAGATTGAAATCCAGAGAAAGAGGAGGTTACTTCTGCCTATTGCACTGTGGCGAAATTAATAGATTTCTTGACTCAAAAGAGGAACTATTTGTCCTCCAGTTTATATTGGTCGCTTAATTAAAACCACTTTGCAAAAAGGAATAAGAATATCATCATGCACAAATCAACTTTGTTCAGAGCAGGCATTAACCGCATTTTCTCTTTTTCAATTATCAGTTGATAAGAACATTTTGCATTTATCTAAGTACATCTGTTATATGTCCCTGACTGGCATAAATATGTAGAAAAAATATACATATATATTTTTCTTTCTTAACCTTACCGCAAGTTATACATGTAACTCTCCGTATAAAAGTAATGATGTCAAGTTAGAGAAGATGACTGACAACAACCAAAGCAAATGATCTGGTTTTGGACTGCATTATTTACGGTCAAAGCTTATAGAAAAGGAAATGCAAATATTTGTCTGTCACTCCAGAGCTGAAAGGCCTACGGAGGATTCAATGGACACCAATGAGTATTTATTTACCATGGAAAATCGCTATAGAGACCCTGCTGGGACGACTTTCCATGCAAAGACTTTGTTACTCTGCAGTGTGGATCATTGATTTCTTTGCCTGTGATTTGAATCCTGCTGCTCGCTCAGGTTCACGGGGATGAACACTGAAGGACTGGAGATGTCTTTCTCAATGGGAGAAATACTATTTGGAGCCTGCATTCAATATACAGTATTGTTTTTGACAAATAGATGGGTGTCAAAATCATCTAGAGACGCTCCTAACAGTCATACTGTCAGAATATTTACTGTTTTGCCATACTGAATGAGCATGTTAGACTTGAATGGCTTGAAATAACATCATTGCAACAATTGCCCCTTGAGATAAAGAACCTCTCAGTAGCAAAGAATTTACTTGGTGTTAAATTGTGCTCCATTATTTGTTTGCCTTTGTTTTGTATGCATTATTTATTTATTTATTTTCTTCACATAATGCTTTTGAAAGGTAAGTTTGCTGATGAAACACAGAGGGTTTAATCACAATAGTTTATATA
>JAUMHQ010000044.1:16166978-16193400 GCA_032361165.1 Enteromius paludinosus | reverse complement strand
GGCGTTTTTTTTTTTTTTTTTTTTTTTTTTTTTTTTTTTCACCATGTGCTGTGCCTCATTTGTAACCCTGCCCCTCTCATTATGTCTGATCCTTTCCCAGCCGGGTCTGTCCAGGTGTGTCTAATCTTGTCTTGATTAGCTTTTGTATTTATTTCCTGCCTTGTTTCCAGTCTTGCGTCGGTTGTTAAAGTAATGTATTGTGTGTTGCATGCTTTGATTTTGCATTTTCGTCAGCGTTCTGTTTAATTAAATGTTTATTTTGATTGTATCTCTGCCTCCGTACTTCCTCTGTCCTGCTGAGAAGCGAAGTCGCGACGACTGCAACGTTACAATGAGTTATACTGAATGATATAACAGCCAACAAAAAAAAAAAAAACGTAGGTAATCAATGTCACGTCTTACTATACGAAAAGGAGAGTCAATAAGCAACCTGTACCAAAAAGCTTTTTCAAATGTTTGTTTCATGTTTATTGGGTGGTTTGACATAAAAGTGCTACCTATTTGTTGCTTTACATTATTCACAATATAACACATATGAGCAAACCCCTAGAAACTGCCACTTCATTTCCTTAACATCCTCACTGGTAATACAGACGAACACCGACACACAACACTTCAGTGTTTGTAACGCCCTCTGCCCTCCTACTGTGATGTGGTGTCAATGTCGACCAATCTGCTCTTGTCAAAGCATTAGCTTTAATTGGTTTCCATCATGTGGACTGTTAGCCTTAAATGATGAAGGTGCAAGGAAACCATTCATTCGTGTAATCCTATTACCAGGCCTGGCTCACCACCTCTGAGCGCCAACCATTCACACTGCCCAAGTTCTCTTCCAGCAGTAATACACCCAAACAAACTACCTCTGCTGTTCTCAGCGCTGTCAGAGGAGAGATTAAAACCCTCACCCAAAGGATCGCCACCATCCGTGCCGTGATTGAATGCGCTTGCGATGATTCGGAGAGGAACACAGCGCTTCCCTTTTAAGACGGCTTCCCTGCTGGAAAGATCAGTGTAGCTCAGTGTGAATTTGTGGTTAAGCCTAGTTTGAATTCTGACTATGGTCAAACATCATGATTCAGACCGATGAGATTAACATGCTGAGTACCCAGCTGTGAATTATATAAGCTTTGGTTTTTCGCTAGCATTTTGTCATTTGTCAAATATACTATCTTGTTATATACACTAATCTAAATATACATGTACATCTTCCAATGCTATAGACCATTACAGGACATTTTTTTGTTATTTGGTTTCAAATTCTGGCAACATTTTGTTCAGGGGCACCGCTACGGTTTTTGGGTGTCTTGGTAGAAATCGTGCTCTTGGGCTGCAGCCATACAAATCAAATACAAATACACTATTTAGAAGTCTCTCCTGGTTTTGGCTGTTCAGATATACTTTCTTTAACTCTGCAACAATTGTATGTAATCATTCAATACGCTAATCATGCTCAGATCAGTTTGCACCCACACACAAACACACACTATAACAGATGATGATCCCCTCCTATACACACACAGACACACACATTACATCTACTCTAAGATCTACACATCTACACATTAGCATGCAACACATTGTCTCGTAGTCTTTTATAAAAGGCATTGGTCCAAGTTTTCCAGCTATCCGAACAACTATGATGAGTGTACCACCAGAGAATGATCCTCATCCAAACGGATCTTGTTGCACGTGCTGCTCGCTGCTCCCTTGATGCTTGTGGAACACCATGAAGAGAAACAGCTGAGTGAGGAATAAAAAGCGGTAAAGAAAACATATTTTTAACAGCGTCAAATTCCTGATTCAGAGGCACCACTGTCTTCGCAGCCTGATTCTGTCAACCTGATTTTGATAAGTTGTTGCTTGTGTACTGTCGTCTTTCCTGCTCCTCTTCTCTTTTTTCTCTGTCTCTGTGTGTGTCTCTCTCTCTCTCACTTTCTTGCCCCTCACCTAGTCCAAATTTAGACCTCCCTCCTCCAACCCCCAACAGATATAATTAATCACAGTGGGAACGCAAGACATGTAATTATGTAGGTTACCTCTGAACACTACAAGCTCCTCCCACTTTATTTCCCAATGTAATCTTCACAATCACTCAAACCAAAAGTGGGAGTACAAAACCAGCTTTTTTGTGTACGCTGTGATTATTGGACTCAGAGATCAGGGTCAAATGTGATGATATATATATATATATATATATATATATATATATTTAATAATAAAAAGTAAATTACACTAAACTATTTAATTATTATTAAATTCATTTTTTATTCATTTTTTTATACAATAGGACAATACAGTGAAGACTTTTTTTTTAAATTGAAATGTAATATAAATATTTATAATGCTCAGTAATACAATTAATGAATGACTGGCAAAGATTTTGTTGATGGTTAGAAAAGATCCTTAATTGTTGTCACTTTTACACATTGTTTGCAATGATAACATTCAAGGAAGGACATATGCTTTACACAAAAAAAAACAAAAAACAAAAAAAAAACAACACTACATCTAGAATCAACCATCTGTCAATTTGCTCACACTCATTAAGATATGAAAGGTAAACTTTGAAGCTCTAACCTTAAGCTATCTGATCCTTCCTCTGCTATGTTTCTCTATTTCACTGGGAAATCTGAGATGACTAAAGAGAATTGTAATGAGTGAACTGGCAGCAGAATAATGTCAGCATAATATTTCAAAGTCAAGTACAAACCTGTGGGGGAAATCATCGCCTTACACATTTATTTTAATAAAGCATCCCAGAGCTCAGTGATGAAATGTACAGTTGTAAATCACATGTTTTATGAAACTTGTGGTTTGCAGAATTTATAGAAAGTGTCTTGATCATTTTTTATTGTGATGAATTGTTCGTAATGTTTAATTTGGATTAGATTTTTCAGCAGTTTACAGGAAGAACAGTGCAGCTTTTTATTAGCAACTTATTGCACATGTTTACACCTAGTACATTCAATTGTTAAACAGGGTTTGTGATTCCATTAAAATGCTTACAATAGGCATTGTGTGTGTAGGTGCTCTTCAGATGCATCAGGACATATTAACATTTACACCATGGAGGTCTGTAAATTAGCCTTAGATTACAGACTGATATATTGTTGTGGAAGAATCCATTTCACATAAAAATTTGTCACGTGGTTTCTTCCTGAGCAAGATCCTTAAGTCAAAGGTCTCCTTCTATATATAAAGAGTCATTGGCATGGCCATACAGAAAATCAATTTCATGACTTTAAGAGCCATTAAAAAAAAAACAAAAAAAAGGACAAAAAAAGTAATAATATTTACAATATATACAGTCACACGAACATTTTTTGGCAGTGACAAATTTTGGGTTTTGCTGATTTGCTGCTTCATACAGTATATACACAAGAATCAATATTTACAGTGTTCACTCTTGTTCTTCATAACCTCTGCAATTTGCTCTGACATGCTGGATATTAGCTTCTGGGTCAAATCCTAAATGATGGTGATCCATTCTTGCCTTATTAGTTCTCGGAGCTGATCACAATGTGTGGGCTTCTGCTTGTCCCCTTGACTACAAGTTCTCTGTGTGGTTGAGATCCGGTAAGTTAAAATTTCAATGTAATGATCTTCAAGCCACTTCTTTATCACTCTTGATTCATGACGAGGTGCTCAATCATGCTGGAAATCACCAAATTGATCATGGATTATTGGAAGAGGTCGCTCTTGCTGGATGTTTTGATGCCATTCTTTATTCATGCCAGTGTTTTGGGCCAGATATGGAGCCCACTCCTTTGGTTGAAAAGAAATGCCTCAGCATGTCAGCATGCTTCACTGTTGGCACTACACAGGACTCGTTCACCTTTTCTTCTCTGAACAACAGATTTTCCAAATGTCCCAAACAGTCAGAAGTGAGCTTCATCAGAAAAAATAACTTTGTGCCAGTCTTTCAGATGTGTTGCTGACATGATCAGTCAGTTAATGTTAGCTAGTCAGAATAAAAAAAAAATAATAATAAAAATAAAAAGGTAACCCCAGTCTCCTCGAGATGCTGTGTTGACGAGACACTATGGGGAACACCTCCAGCATGACTGCTCTGAATCATGTGTGAAGTCCAATGAAATGTTGGGACGTCATAGGCGGGTGGCGTCACTGGCCAAGAAGCATAAAAGGGTGTGGAATGCTGCCTGGCTCCAGCTAAGTAAGACAACGAGACGTGGTGTCCCGTTCCTTCGAGGAACTGGGGTTACATACGTAACCTCGAAACGTTCCTCTTTAGAAACTCGAGCCACGTCGATGAGATGCTATGGGGAACGAGATGCCCACGCCACCAGACTTGCAAATCCCTGCCTAGTGTGTGTTTGTGCACAACTAAGGCAAAAAAACTGATGAGCCCGGAGTGGCTCGCAGGTCTAGTCCATAGATACTCACAAACGTGTGGGGGGTGGACCAACCCACAACCCTCGTGTTGAGTGCGCTCTGACTCCTAGCCTCGGCAGGAGACTAGAGGACTCGGAAGAGAGATTATTGGCATCCACAATCCATCTGAGAGACGGTTGAGAGACCTGCGGCTATCAGTTGTGCCCCCTCAGGGGCCACACTCGCAGTTGTCGCATCCGTCGCTAGCGTTACGTGGTGACATGGAACTCCCAACACTAGGCCCTGATGTAGGAATCAAGGTTTCCTCCACATATTTAAGGCACATACAGCTTGGCGTGACTCTTTGATCATGCGAAGCCTTTCCTATCAGGGACACCCCTCTGTTTCTGAGCCACCACTGTAGGGGTCTCATGTACAACAGGCAAAGAGGTATCACATTGGACGCAGCTGCCATCAGACCCAGCAGTCTTTGAAACTGCTTGACAGTGAATGACTGGCCTTCGTTTACTCTCTCGACTGCAGTGAGGATCGACTCGATCCAAGCAGGTGTCATAAGAGCCTGCATTGTGGTCGAATCCCACAACACCCCAGGATAGGTGGTTCTTTGAGCTGAAGAAAGCACACTTTTCTTGGCATTCAGTCTCAACTCCAGTTGTTTCATATGAGCGAGGACGACATCTCAATGTCTTGTCACTTCGCTCACCCACTGCGCTAAAATCGATGTAAACATTTACATACATCAAAATCCACCCAACCAGCCAAATCTGCAACAAACCCCATTTACAGCTGTATGATGTTAATACTTTAGACAGGATCTTTCTTGTAAAGAGAACCCAACCGTGGCAGATGAGGAGGCAAAGGTCATTTCTTTAGGTCTCACCTCTTTTCTAACACATGCTCTCTAGGATGAGCCTAAAAGGCTTCTCTGAATTTCAGAAATGTCAATGGATATGCACACAGCTCTTGGGTTGCCATGGCAACATGCTGCCTGATCTAAAAACAGAAAAAAAAAACAAAACATGCAGAAATATTGTTTTTCAGAGGACTTCAACACTTCACGTTAGGTCAGTGTCCTCACATTCACCCTCATTGTAATAGGATGACTTGTTATTTAACATAACGAGAACATTACATTTCATCAAATGCATCCACTTTTTTATATTGTGTTTCTCAATGGCAAAATGTTTCTCAAAGTCTCCTGACATTTACAACAAAGACATTTAAAAAATATATACCATAAAGAAAAAAGTCTTTACAATACATTTTACTTATGAACCGTCCTGACTCAAGGTCTTTACTAACTTGTTCTGTTCTCCATTGTTTTCTGTCATCTTAATTGTCCTATTAACAAAGGACAAAATGACCCGTTTTGCTAACCTGGTTGGTGAGATTTTACTGTAGTGCCACACAAATAGCATGCATTATTTATAAATGTATAATATAGTTGAATTATTTTAAATATTGATGAATATAAACAAATATATATATTAATAAATGTGTAACGTAAAACTGTGTTGTTATTTTTTTATACTTTTGTATTTTTGTAATATAAAAAATGGTTTATATTTAAAATAAAAGCTTTTGTTTTGAAAAAAAGAAGAAAGAAAGAAAGAAAGAAAGAATAAACATACCAACTTTTGAACAGTTCACACAAATAATATTATATTTAATAAGAAGGACCTACTATTTTACTAAGAAATTGTTAGAGCAAAACATCAATCAATCAACACATAAAACGAAATATGAAATTTTGAAGTAGAAAAACTGAAATACATTTTATTTTAATTTTTTTAGACTGTGTGTGCGTGCAGTACATAGTCCTACAGAGCAAGTGACATTTTTGTTTGTTAGATGCAAAATTTTGCTATTTGTCATTTATTGGCAATACCATAGCCCTAATTTAATCTGTATATTTTCGGTTTCCTATGTCACGAATATGCTGCATTTATGGAATGTAGACATTTGGCATACACTACTTTTTCCCCCGCAAAGTGACTTGCATTGCATTCCTGGCATGCATCTAATCAGTTCATGCATTCCCTGGAAATCAAACCTATGACCTTGTCATTGCAAGCACCATGCTCTACTGATTACAACGTTCTAAATGTAACAGAAGGCAGCGACAGATCTTTGCCATTCTGTTCACCTGCCTCACCTAGCCTTGTGATTGGCTGTGGGATTTAGGGGCGCTATGCAGCCTCACAGGCTCAAAGGGTTAAGGTTAGGCTGGTTAGAATGGGCAAGTTAGTCCCTGCTGGCAAAAAAACATGCATTTCATTGATAGACTTTGAAGGATAGACTGTACGTTCTGGAAATGTATAATTTATTTGCATGCACCTGCCATGCACCAACTCATTGCTCATTGCTGTATAAACTGCTCTTCATATGCACTTTTAAGCAAATGCCCCTACACTTAATCTCTGATGTTTAAAACCTCCCAAAAATCTCCTTATACCAATTATACTTCCCTCGTATGCCGATAACGGGTTCAACATCAGTTCATGATGAGATTAATGTGCAATAATGAACCCCATCCAGAGGAACACTCCTGACCGACTCACAATTAGAACGATTAGAGGCATCTGACAAATCCCTCTTGACCAGGGAAGAAGTTTGCATTGTGTGCAGTCAGCAACTAGATTGAGATTTGCCAATCAGATCACAGTGCACACTTCCCACAGGAAATTTGGTGAACATTGCATTGAACTCCAACTTGGCAGATCACGCCTGTCATGCAGGTTGGTGTTTATGGGTAATGTTAAATTTTAATGCGATCAAACTGACTCCCTCGGCTCGGGTTGAAGGACGGTTGAAGAAGAGGAGGAGGATTGGTTGCATCCTGCACTTTTAATGTAAAATGTTAGACGCACTGAAATTAAACCAGTCATTATTGAGTGTTGTTATGTTTATCACAATAACTCAAATCAAATCCAGAGCTGTTTTTTGGAACATCTACAAATTGAAAATTTATTATTTTCAGTGTCATATTACGGAAATTTGTGTGAACCCTTAATAGTGTAGCAATAATGTAAAAGGACTACATTCATTGAAAATGCCAAATAATAAAAATAAAAAAATTACAATATTTAATGCTTTGGACAATATATCTGGCTTTGATCATCATCTTTCAACGCAACCTATCATCTTATAGCAGGGCCCCTCAACACACGGGGTCCCCCGCAGTACATGCCCTGCGTGTTCGTCCGCTACGCCACTGAGTTGTAGCATCTTGCCCCATTAACATAAAATGTGTGGTTACAGGTGAACATTTATTGACATTTCATAGCTTTGAATGCTGCTCACCCAGTCATAACTTCAATATTTGAATTGAATGATTGCCACAGGTCTCTCAACCTAGGTTGTTTAGACCATCCTCCAATCCAGAGCTACATCTATGAGGAAACTGTACACTCTGAAGTTGAAACTTTTCCCTTCTTGGTGTAGAGAATGCCAGCAGGACCCAGTTACCTGCCCAGTCGGTTACAATACTAAACTTTAAAAATTGGACACAGCCCTAATACACTACATTCTTTGTAAAAATAATTGAAAAAAAAAAAATAATAATAAATAAATAAATAAAACAAAAATCAGTCAATCTTTTAAAGAATATTCCTGGAGGATTCCCTGCTTAGAATATTCTTCACAGAATAAACTGTGCTTAGGGAGTAGAGACAGTGTTAGGAAAACAGCAACAGGTCTGCCAAGCATATGGCGTCCCCCAAGGATCTCCCCATGCCTAAATATCCTAAACAACCCCTTCCAGTGCTGTCACGACACCAATCATTATGCTTGCTTGCATTTTCAGATGTTTCCAGCATGGTGTTTTAAAGAATGGGTCATTAAAGAACAGGAGTTTGAATGCCTTATAATTGAATATCAAATGTACACCACCAGTCAAACATTTGGAGACACACTAAAAAAATGAATGGACAGATGGATAGATGGATGAATGGATGGATAAATAAGTAATATTAAATTAAAATAAATTGTAGGGTTTAGTTGATAAAATCATCATAACATATTTTAAGTATGTTTTACTGCTATTGTTCTGTACAGCTTACTTGTTATTTTCAAGTAAAATCTACTTAATGGAAAAGTTCACCCAAAAATGAATATTCTCTCATCATTTCCTCACCCTTGAGTAGTTACAAATCTTCAGCAGAACAAAGAAATACAGTTACACTTTATTTCAATAGTCTATGTATACAGTCTACTAACTATAAGTAACTTTGTAACTCCATGTCTTCTAATTCTTAGAGTAGACTATGGTAGGTTTAGGGTAAGTTGACATATACTTGCAAAGTTTCTGATAGTCAGTATGTAGTATACTGTGGATCCACCAAAATAAAGTGTTAGAAGATATTAAGCAATAAGTCACTAATACTCTAACGACTGCTAGTTGACATGTAGTTGCAAAGTTAGTAGATTGTCTAAAGTGGACAATTGAAATAAGGTGTTATCAGAAAAACATACAGATTCAAAACTACTTGAGGGTGAGTAAATGACAGATTTTCAATTTGCTATCAATTCAACTATTCTATTTCATTTACTTTAAGTAAATGAAATTAAGAAAATAAGTGACTTAAACTTGGCCAGTAAAAGTTGGAGTATTTTTTTACTTGATAAAAGCTTACTGTACTTGGCAATACTTTAATTTTAATTACGAATTAAAGCATGCTTTTAAAGAAACATCTACTTTAAGTAAATAATGCAACAGATATCATATAAACACCACATTTGCTAATGGATCATTTCTGAGTATTAATGTAGTAGACAGTGAATGGAAATCCTGATGTAACAAAATCGCAACAAAAGCAATGATAAAACAGCTGAAACAAGAACAACCTTATTAATCATGCTCCAGTGAGTAGGTTAAAGTTGTAATTTCCACAAGCCAGATTTGAGTACTAATATACTGTAGAATTCACTTTTTAAACTAACTTTTCATGAAGACATTAAATTATTATTATTATTATTATTATTTATTTATTTTTTTTTTTTTTTTTTATCAGTCCATCTATTCATTTATTCTCAAGGAAATTCCATATATTTCCATCCACATTTATTTATTTTTTTTTATTTTATTTTTTTTTTTAGATTCTGATATCCTCACATACAGCACAGAGGGCTAATAGGCAAATATCACCGGGAACCAATCAAAAGTTTCCTCCACTTAATTGCTGGAGCGGTTTCCATGGTGATGAGGTACCAGGTTCCTCCTGGCGGAAGGACACATGTCTGCTGGTCACAGCAGCTTATGTTCTTCTGAGAAAATACAAGCTAGTTTCTAATCGCTGTAGGTTTGAAAGGAGAGGTCTTATAAGGTTTGTGGAATTATAGAAACAACGTGCACATGCAATGACAGGTCTGATACCTGAAGATCGTTACTGCCTATTTCTAAAACAATGATTTCTCTAACAATGCTGAAAAGTCAGCTTTGATAAATTATGTTTTCAAATACATTCGAGAACTGTTATTTTAAATAGTGATAATATTTTACAATATTGCTGTTTTTACTGTTCAGTTTTGGACACAACGTTCACATCCATTTCTACATTCAAAACAATGACGCCATTTATATCGACTGCCATTTCACTGTGCCCTTGATGGATCTGAAAGAGTGGTTTAAAAGCAAGAGGCAGAGAAAGAAAACGAGCGCAAAATAAAGAGCAAGAAAAGTGGAAAAATTGCAGTATATGCTTTTTTTTCTCCTCTGATTAGATTTGCTTCTTATCTGTTTGGGAGCGATAACAGTTTTACCCAGGGCTTGCCAACTGCATCCCAATCCTGTTCCTTAACCGGATGAGGAGCCATGCCAAAGAGTCTTTGGTGGGCTGTCACTGAAGAAGCTGCCTCAGCCAAAAGAATCGCTCGGCCTCCCAGTCGCCTCTGATGGGCATAATGCCGCTACACGGCGCTTGGGAAATAACGCTTTGAAGGACACGGCTGTTGTCTCTGGGCTGAAGGATGCACGCTTCAGTCTGCCAGTACTGAGTGGACAGCAAACAATAAGAGGTTTTAAGGACTCTTAAAGGATCGAGACACTTGAGGTTAAGAGCTAATCAGGCAGGTTTAAGGGAATCAAACCCGCCATCATATTAGGATTAGAGGATTGTCAATTGTAAGATTGAGTTTCTGATGGTGCAGCGATGCTCTAGTACTAATTATGTCTTTTTGTCTTAGTCCCGGAGGAAAGAAATAGGATCTCGTGCATCTCTCAGTTGTCACAATGAGATTAAATGAAGAGCAAATACTGCTCAAGTCTCCAGCTTCTCATATCTGCCTCCTGAGAATAAGACTCTAGTAATATCGCACGCGACTGAGAGCAGATATCTCAAATACCTCCAAAATTTAAGGTGAAATCTGCATTGAACTACATTGCATTCAAAGTGTATGCCAAAAATAAAGTAACAAAACATAGCATTTTGAAATACGGATTTGTTTTTTATAATATCAACATTGTACTCAATCAGATTATCTCAATGTGAAATTTCTCATAGTATCCCTCAAGAATAATAAATTAAGAATACAAATTAAAACATGTATTCCATTGTAACATTAATCATGTTTATTATAGAACTGGGTTTGGGGGTATTATTTAATGAATGGAAAGTTCAAAAGAACAGAATCACTTTGAAATATAAATGTTTGTTTTTGTTCATTCCAAATGTGTGCGCGTGTGTGTGTGTGTTAATTTATTTACTTTATTTTTTATTTTATTTATTTTTTCCAGAAACAATACATTAAATATGCATAGTAATTTTTGTTGAAAATTATTATAATTTTTATTTTATTTTTTGCAGATCTTGTTTTACAAACAGGAACGGACGTAATTTCTCTTCAGGAGCTTGACATTAAAAGATCAGATCTGATCTGACATTGGTGCAAAAATGGCTTAAAGTTATGAGATACTTGAGTTCAAAATGAAAGACTTCCCAGTCACACAAATATAAATGGTGTGATTTAAACAGTATAGCGGATTCTCCACCGAATGACTCATTTTTATGCTGCAAAATATATTTATACATCTAACCCTACACTTTAGTGCAGTCATATACCTGTGAGAGACCACAAAAACAAGATGGGATGTGTATTAGATTATCACTGTGATGGATGATCCCATATGCTGTTTTATGTGGAGGAAAAAACTTACACTGCGCTTGATCAATAATGCACACTTGCAAGTGCAGTTGATCGATACTTTTTCCTTCAATCACAGCCGGAAAGGGAACCTCAGGTAGTACATAAATCCTTCAAATAAAAGCTTAATATATTTGCATAATAGTGTTTGAGTAATTAATTCTTACAATTGATTACTCACAAAAGGTGTTTTTGCTGGTCAAAAAGCTGCAAGTCACAATCAATACCACAACACTGTCACTAAAGTTTTGTGTTACTGTTAACCATGAGGCAATGTCCTTAAAACAACACTCAAGGATCTTCTTGTGCTCTCAGGGGTCTGTGTTATCTCCAAGACTTCTTAAGAGAGACTTTTGTCCCATTTTTAAATACTTTGTCATGTTTGTACCAGACACAGAAATACCCTTGAGTAATCTATTTTTAAATGATAAAAAAACATGCACCTGCTTTGTCACAATTTTGTTGTATTTTCAAAAAATAAATAAAAATAAAAAGGGAATCATTCATTTTCCTAATTTCTTCGAAATAAATAAATATTTTTTAAATAATAATTGTCAAAACAAAAAAAAATTTTGTGTGTGTGTATTACGATACGATAATACATTTTATAAAAACTTTAATTCATAGAATGTTCAAAATGACTTTCCATTCATTAAATACCCCAAAACCCAAAAGCAGAGGAACTGTTTTCAACATTGATTATAACCAGATTTTCTTTCTTCTTTTGGGGGGGTTTCCTGAGCAGCAAATCAGCATATCAGAATAAAGGATCACTAAATATACATTTATTTGTGTATATATAGATATAGATGTGTATAGATATACTGTATGAAGAGTCATGCACACTGTGCACATTAGTTTATTAAAAGATACATCACTTTCAATGTGATATGTGAATACACTGATGGAACACTACTGCATTCTTTTTGTGATGTCTGCATATTTTACAATATAATTTACTGGCACATTCATGCACAAAGCAACCTTTCTGACTGATGCGGCACGTCAACTTAATTTCCTTCAGATTATGCTGATGATGCTGAATAACGTGGCTTCATTTGAAACGAAACTGACATTTATTTGCACAGCGACCTAATGAAAATTGCTTGCTTTCTTCTGCAACCCCAAGTTTCACAATAACGTTCATTTTCATCCACTGCTGAGGTGAAATTCTTGAAACCACTGTTGAGTTTCAGAGTGGTTTGAATGTGGCCCTCTTGGCTTATGAAGTTGAGTGCCGCTGGTTGGTTTATGCATTAATTCAGGCCGTTCACCGTTCATTGCTCAGACAATAAAGTCAGTCTGAGCAGCTCTGCAATTCTTTCTCTGCTCCATCATTTATCCTTAGAAACAGCTTGGAGTTTTTTTGTCTGTATCCCATAATGACACAGTCCCGTCGTGATCAAATGTCCCAAAGCAGCATGAGAGGCAAAAATGGCATCTTTTATCTTGGTGTAGCAATAATCAACAGTTTTGTCATGTTGTTTGTATTGTGGGAGTTCTTTGCTCAATCTCGGGTTTCTGAAGTCTCCCAAAATGATAAGTGAAGAGCGGCTTCTCCATTTCCTCACCTGCTATCTACTCAGTCAGCCTCTGCGGCACAGACTGCTGCTGTACAGGCTGACCGAGATAAAAGATGCAAACTCTGGAGGGGAACAGAAGCGGTTATTTTATAGGATATGATTATAGGGGAGCAGGTTTTCAATAACAGTGCGGCATACTGAAACCAAAGTCATTAATATAGAAGGAGATTCCTCCTCCTCTGTTTCTTACATTTGTCACATGTCAAAAATAAACTGCCCCACTATGTTTTATGTATGTATGTATGCATCCACAGTATGCGTATACTGTATTTATTTATGTATTTTTGGTTGGTTGATTGATTGGAAAGCATTATATTAGACTGATTTTTGAAGGATCATGTAACACTGAAGAAAAAAAATCAGCTCTGCATTGCACAAATAAATTATATATTTTCAATATATTTACAATATCATTTTTATTTATTTATTATTTATTTTTTATTAAGGCGAAGACACACACACACACACACATGTATAAACATAATATTAGATATTAATAAGCTATTAAATTAATAATAAAGTTAATTATATGATAATAATAGAATAATATGACATAAACAATCATTATTAGGTAATATCATGTAAGTGCAACATTTGAATAAGTGCATGAACGCATAAATATATGGAGCAAAAACATAATGGATTACTGAAAAATGAAAAGAAAGGTAAAATCATGCTAATGGAAGCATGGTGCTGTAACATCCAGGTAAGTTTATGTACACATATGCACATATGAATCAATCAACAGCTAAATGTGGTCATCTGACAGCATATGCTGTTTCTCTGTTCGCTTCGCAAACTCTCTCATCTTCATTATCCCTAAAAATCCAAGTGGAACACACCCAAATACTGTTATAGACCAGCTGCCCTGATGGCAACAATTACTGTATGAAGACCTTGAGAAACGGGCTTGGCCAGTGTCAAAGCTTCCCCTGACCCCTGGCTAGACCTTCTGTAAATTTGCTTGCGGAGCAAACAAGTCAGCAGGTACCGGCGTGAGCTTGGACCAGCACTTTATCCTGCAGCATTTGGATTCGGGAGGATCCCGAATCAGGATTTGCTCACTGACTTCAGCGTCACATTTTTAAACTGTAATCTGGCAGCTTCTATAAACCGAGCTGTCCCATCTGGCCACGTCAAACTCCATCTGTCAGTGGATCTCTGACTTCCTGCGGGTGAGGCTGTGAGCGAACACCTCTGACGCCGTGGAAGCTCTCCTCTGTTCTGCTCTCACAGCACCAGACAATGCAGCTTCTCAAGTCTTCTCCTGAAAGGGCCAAATACTTGTTGGCCTCATTAATTAAGAGTGATGAGCCTGCTTACAGACACGACGGGGAACACCTGGTGCAGCTCTGACTTATTGGAACTGATCTCTCCAAAGACTGCGGAGATGTTTCTCAATCTAACCATCACTGGCTCAATTTTGAGTGTAGACAGAAGAGAGACTAAACATCTTGGAAAGAAGTTATATTACAGTATGTTAAATTGCGTAAATCACAGCTAATTGGCACATTAGCATAACTAAATATTTATACATTGCATCAAAAAAATTGCAGCCCAACATCTGATGTAAATGTGAACAGAAACATCTGAGCAGCAAGCGAGAGCTGGAGTGTAAAAGCATTAGATGTATGGGATGTCAACTTTTTGGATGTTTGCATTTGTTTAATTTGCCACATGTGAACCTACAGTACATCAATCAATCAATCAACTAACTAAACAATCAAGCACACAATAGACAGACACGTGGATGGATAGATGGATGAATAATACAACAAAATTACTATAAGTAAAAAAATACTATTATAATAACTGTAATAATACACTAAATTTTTTCTTTTTTTTATTTAGTGAATAGTAGCCAGAATACATGGCAAGTTTCATTGGCCATAATGCCGTTTGACTGACATGTCAAACAACCAATCACAGTTTGTTTCGTTCAGAGTCACGTTTCCGGCCGTGGAACTGTTGCTACAATAACAGACTGGTGTGTAAAACTCTTGGACGTGTTTTACAGATTTTATGCTGCTAACTTGAAATATTTTATGTACTTTTTGAAAACTAGTTGATCTTGATAATCGCTCGTCGTCACTGTTGTTAACAAGTGAGAGGTTCACACGGACACATTCTGGGGACACAAGAGACTTACATATTGTAAAAAGGGGCATACTATAGCAACGTTTCCAGTACAGATTTGCACAAAACTTTGGCGATATTTGATAAATGTCCATAGAAATGTATTACGAAATGACAGCGTTTCCATTAACCAACATTACGCTGATAAAACGTAAACCTTTGCCTCTTGTGATAAGTCACAGCAATTATTTTTTTTTTCATATAGAATATATTTATAGGATTTTGTATATATTTATACAAAGGAGGTGTATGCATCATCTTTACAGAAGCAGCATGGACAGATACTTCAGAAACGTTCCCCTTATATTCGAGAATGAACACGTATTAAGTGTTTCTTGGAGGTTATAATACATTTAAGAACAATCATATGACCTTTTTCATATGCCATGTGACTTGTAAATGCGAAAACTAGATTCCATTGCAGATTTGTGAAAACCTCATTTTTCTGCCACACAAAAAGCTGGTGCAACCCTATACCATATAATTGTATAAAAAAAATATTCAGACATAAATGTATTACATAAAATGTATTCAGGACGGTCAAAGCCTAGTGGTTAGTGCATATGTTTCGATACACTGAAACTCATGCAGAAAACGCAAGAGTAAATCATGCTTGCATCATTTCCCAAATCATTTCCCTCCATCTCATGTCTTCTCAACAACAACAATAAAGTCTGTACTTCCTGCGGCAATTGAAAAGTTTGCCACAAGCATGATGTGTTTCTGCTCAGTTATTACAGTCCTTTTTTCCATATCATATCTAAGCATTTGTTCATATTAACCACAACACAAAATCTTATCTGGTCAGGTGGAAAGATCACTAGATGTGACCTTCCCCTCACCGAGGGCTTTAGTTAACAGATACAGACAGAAAGCAATGCCAAACTTTTGCATTCATATTTCCTAGCTTGTATTTCACAGTCAGTGGACCTCCAGACATTCAAAGTGAAAATAGTATTGCCAAGTTGTGGTCCTACTTAACAAACTGACAACCTAGCATTACACTAACGTCACAGCTGAGGTAAACACCACCTTAATTCATTCACCTAAGAGCAATATGTTGGAAGTTTTATGCAAATTTAGACTCACTTGCACTTCTCATCCATTCTAGTGAAATATCAACACATCCATTTTTAAAATGTAAGAGCGCAAGACGCTTTTTCTTTCCTCATGCATGCACTATATACGCATTTATGAACTGTACGACATCCGATTTTATGTTCATCCATGTGAGATGGCATCAAATGCCAAGCCGCAACCTCTTGTTCTAGCAATTACACTTTGAATTGTATATTTATATAAAAAATTTAAATGGTTTTCTGGATAATTACAGGGTGAGAATTATGGATTGCTTAATAAAATGATCCACTTACTACCACTTTTTACAGAACAATAATAGCCTTTTTCCCCTTACCAAGCAAATTTGGCATTTAATACATTTCATATATATTAATATAAAAATAATTATTAAAAAAGTGGTTTATTATGTCAGGTAAATAGCATCTGATCAACATTATCAATTCATCCAAATAAATAAATTCATTCAAAGACATGAAAGCCACCTTTTTTTGGGGTGATAATTTCATTTTCTTTTTGAAATCATCTACTCAAATCCACTTCTTACAGAATAATTATACAGCCTTTAATGTAAACAAGATGATTTCCCTTACCAAGCAAACATACAAATGATTCATTTAACCTCTTGCAGCATTCATTTACATTACTTAAGGCAAATCACATGTACAGAAGGCAGTACACTTTGGCACAGGGCCCAGCAGAACATCAAGTCTTAGGAAAGCTTGCTACCTTTTAAAATGCTTTTGGTCTAAAACCAAACACTCTGAAGGACCTTCCTGGTTTTATTTGTATTTATTTAGATCAGTGATTTGTATTTCTATTTCATTTAGTTTTTTTTCAATAATTTATTGTAGAATCCCATACGCATATTCCATACAGTTTGTTTATGTTTAAACTTAGCTTTTGATCATCTTGAAAATATGCTATAAAGAATGGTTAAAATAACTTTAAATCACAGTTTAACACATAGAACATAAAAAAAAAACAAAGTACATGCATTAAGTACATAAATACATTTTACCCCCCAAAACAACTTGTCATTAAATACTTTTTGGTTTAGGATCTCCACTGGTTCCTCCACATTCATCAAAAACTGATAATGAACATAGCATAACATATTCGTGAACTGGATACACTTCAGAAAACAAAGATATACATACACAAACACCATCTTTTCACATTGACTTCATGAAGGGATAAGAATCACACATTTGTTTTGTTTGTGTCCAATGCCAGGGAACCACTGAAATGCATCAAGGCTGTGGATTTTGTGAAGGTTAAAGTAAGAATGCAAAATAAGAGAATAGGTCTCCAAAAGCCATTATCTTCTCCTTTTTTCCAAATGCAGACTGCCATCAAGAAGACCAAACAGCTACAATGGAGCCGTGACACCTTTGATTAATTTCACTGCTTCCCTCCTCTGACCAAATAATTCATTTATGTGTTATTTCATGTCGTAAGCTCTGTACGGAGGGGACAATAGTCTCACCTCGGCATCCCGCCAAAAGCAGTAGAAGGGGAATGTAATTTTATACAACTGCCCAGCAAGGGCACGTTATGCTTCACTGGCCCAAACGGCACCCAGTGTTGCCTCCTGCAGGGGCGTTTAGATAGACACAACGGCACTTGATGATTTAACAAGTTTAAAGTGATTTCTTTTAAATAATACTAATACAGGCCATGACCCATACGTCACTGAACACGTGTAAGCTGCTTTAAATTGCTAAACTGGTGAAAGATTCATGGGGGGTTCATTAGAGGTATGATATCAGCAATAACCTTGTTAGCATATTGAGATGAAGTCATACAAGTACATTTATGACATAATTAAACCTGCATAAATAGGGTTTATTTAATTATTTTTATCATTATTTTAACTTGTAGTTTATTTTATAATGTTTGAATGCATTATGCAAAATTTTGGGGGGTTTTTCCTCATACTGTAATTAGCAATAAATACATGATAAAAATAAGCAAACAAACAAACAAACACCACCACCACAACAACAACAATAATAATAATACTAATGCACATATTCCACGCAGGCCCAAATCATACTTAAAACGATTATGATTATGATGATTAGCGTATTTTGTTTTATCAGATATGGTGAATAATCAGCTGTATTCAAAGTAGTAATTTTTATATTATGACTGAACATAAAATGCAAGTTTTGAATGTCATTATGAAAATCAAATCAAGTAGCACTTTGAAATAATGTTTTTACATTTATATTTGCATTACTTATATTTGCATAGCTTACAAACTAAAGGAAAACAAAACAAATGAATAAATAAAAGCCTTCAAAAATCCTAATTTTTAAAATTAAACAAACTGTTCAAAGTAGTTCATAGACTCTGAAGTAGAATTTTATTGTTATTCCCGGAATTATCGATTATCGGCAAAAATTTACGCCGATAGTTTTTCCATGTTGCTTCTTGCTGCCTGAGTAGCTGTTTGTTATCATTATGCAGTGCGAGAACCAACATATCTATGGAGAGCAGCCTCTAGACACGTGATGTTGCATGCTGCATGGAGAGAACAGTGTATGGACAGCATTGACATTTCAGATGCACGTTTAAAACACAGACAGTGGATAGGTATGTGCAGTACATGTGAATATAAAGTAATTAATTTGTTGACTAGATGTTGCATTGGAGAAAGAACATCAGTATGTTTGCCGAAAAAGCTGAGAGGATGCTAAGTCCAAGCCAAATGTTCATCAAATGTTCGTACTCATCACGCCTAGCCCCCAGCTCCTCTCCCCTCTTCACCCTCGACGTAGGTGCAGCCAGGGGGTACGTGTCAATCCCCCAGGTTGAGCGCGCCGTGGCGCAGTGCTGTCGCCTGGCTTGGACCGCCACGGCCCCCCATCCGAGGCGTGTAAGACCTCGTCCGCTCTCGCGGGCAGGCTTGCCACGCCGCTGGGCAGCCTGCCACCTCCCTGCATGCGATGGCCACACTACAAGTGTACCAGGCCAAAGCACTCAAACTTCTGCACGAGGGAGGGTCTGATTAAGGGGCCATGTGTTGAGCTGGCCGTGGGTGCGGGACGCCGCCTGTTCCTCAGGGCCCGGCTGGGAATACCCGTAGCCCCAAGACGTACCCCTGACACGGGCAGCACAGAGGTGCACCATTGCTCCTCAAAAAAAAAAAAAAAAGAAAAAAAAGCAGAGGGCCAATTCTACCACACCTCTGGGCCCAGTGCTCCGAGATTCCATTTAAACATTTCTCTTTTTTTCTCCTCAGATGCGGAACCGGAGCCCTGGATCACCAACGCGGGATCCAGTGGAGAAGGTAAGAGCTGCTCAGAGCAGCCAGACTCGCCCCCAGGACGTTCATCCAGTTAATGAACCTGCAAGCTCTGCGCCAGGAGGAGGCAGACCCGGCCTTATAGTTGCTGTGTCCTGTACGCGCCTTGCGCCTCTACACTGACCGCACCCGGAGCTTCAGACACTCTAAGCAGCTCTTTGTATGCTTTGGAGGTCAGCAGAAAGGGAATGCTGTCTCTGGATCCGGCGATCTGTCCATGGAGCTCATCTAGGTGTTCTGTTCTCCAAAGAAGATAATCTCTTGGTGCTGGTACACCATCTGATCGGGATATGGACTGAGGAATAAGAGAGACACAGACTAATATTAGCCTAGAAGCCATTCTTTTTATGATGTAACGAGTACATTGTGTGTTAAGGGAAGTGTTCCCGGTTCCAGCTGATCTAATTAATGCAGCCTAACAATCCGTTAACGGATTTGATTAATAAATGTGTATTTGTGTGTTAAGTGTAAGCCAGAGTAAAGAGAGTGTCTTTAATCTAGATTTAAACTGACAGAGTGTGCCTGCCTCCCGAACAGTATTAGGTAAATTGTTCCAAAATTTGGGTGCAAAATAGGAAAAAGATCTGCCACCCGCACTAGATTTTGATATTCTAGGTATTATCAAACGGCCAGAGTTTTGAGAAGACAGCAGACGCGGAGGACTATAATGTGATAAGAGCTCACTCAAGTACTGAGGAGCTAAGCCATTCAGGGCTTTATAAGTAATTAACAAGATTTTTAAATCTATACGATGTTTGATGGGGAGCCAGTGCAGTGTTGACAGAACCGGGCTAATATGCTCATACTTCCTGGTTCTAGTGAGGACTCAGCACAGAATTTCTGAGGAAAAAGAAAACGTCATGTGTTCAGATGATCAAGATGGTACCACCTCCGCCTCACTTTGGCCAGGAAAAGCTTTGAAAAGGAAGTGGACATACTTAATGCTTTCTCCATTATCATTTGAGGCTTCTTTACTTTGAACATTGAAACTAGATCTACAAATGGACCAATAGATCGATAGATTCCACAAAAATTACACACTAAATTGACAAAGTAAATTGATCAACTCAACATGCTTTAAACTTCCTGCTCTTAAGGAAAAAAAATAAAATAAAAAATATGCAAACGGTTTATTAAATATGGCAAGTTCTCATTCACTGAATTTATCAGACCCAACCGGTATGTCTATAGGTCCATATGTAATTCCGCAATTTTTAGTATTTTCAATAACAGTTTCACCACAGAGGACACAGGTGAAGATAAAAGCTTTGCAGAGGCAGGAAACTGGAGATAGCCGCTTTAGGAACATAAAGGCTGCCATTTTGGACTGAAATAGACATCATTATAGTAGGAGGCCCAGAACATTGAGATATGGCTCTTCTGAGAAACTGACAAGTTGCTTCCTTTTTAAAAAGCAAATAGAGTGGAGTAGGGCATATTATTACTTAAAATGTAGGCTTTGGCAATGGGAGACTCTTTTGAAAAGTTGTAGAGAAATGTGCTAAAAACACTTTTGAATGCATTTGCAATTCCATCAGACAGCATTCAAAGTGAGTTTGCACTGTACCTTTCTCTATTGTATCTATGGCAGATGTGTACACTTCACTGCGTAATAAATTCACAGCAGGAAAGGTTGATGTGCCACAGTTATGGTGTCGAAAGTAGATTTATGGATGTTCACTTTGGTTTTATGTTAGTACATAAATCACAAAGGTACATTTGGTACACCTTTGTACAATGTTACCACTTTAGGATTAGAGTGGTAAAGTCTTCTCAAGCCTCATCATTTATGACCAAAACGTGTGGCATTTGTGTATGTTGACATTCAAATACATTTACTGGATTTACTAGAGGTTCTAAAGGAATAGTTCTCACACAAACACACACACACACACACACACACACACAAACACAAATCTAATAATACAATACTATACTATACTATACTATACTATACTATATATCAAAGGATTGGAGAAATGAAGCATTGCATCACTTGCTCAACATTTGATCATATGCTGTGGGTGACTGGCATGTCTGTAAGAAACGAAATCCATCAACTGCTGCTTCCAACTAATATATCCATAATACGTAATACTGCTTTCTCCAGTATAAAAAAAAAAAAAAAAACTGAATGGAGGATGGAAATATGCACATGTAGATCAAGCATATTTACAAGAGAAATCGGTTCTAAACAAATATGTGGATGGACTTTGACGTGAAAGAACAACAATGTTATGTGCAGTGCTTGTAAGGAGATCGCTAGAGACGCAGAGATTAGCAAAACTCTACTTTTAGTGAATGTTTTGCAAATAACATAATTTAGAGAGGATCGCTAAACTAATTAAATACGCATGGCTGGCAGCTAATCATCTAATCATCCCCTTGTTAATTCGCACCCAATCAAATTATTTCCTCCTCACTATAAAAACTCCCGCTTTTCATTCTCCTTCATCTTACTTTTGTGCATGATCAGCCCTTCTATCAGCTACTGTAAAGCCAAGACGTCAGCGTCGGATTCTTCTGACTACGCTCGTGAGGAGCCTGCTGCCCGCTCTACTCAAGCCTCAGCGCCGGCCGCTCAACAAGCCGAAGCCCCGCCAGCCACTCTACCTGAATCCGCTGGGCCTACCAGGGGCCGCAGGCCTGCTAGGCAGCCTAGCACTCCTGCTAAGCGAGGCCGCTCACGCTCACGCTCACCTCCACCATCAAGACAACCATTGCTTTCGCCAGCCTCATCCTACACTTCAGCCCGATCATCTACTGGCAAATAAACCATTATCTCACTCCGTCAATCCCTCTCCACTGCCGGCATAAACTTCTCCAGGAAAGCTACAGTACTAAACAAGAGCTGCTCAACCTGCTAAACACCCACCTCCCGGACGCCGCTCTTCCAGCTGTACCTCCACCAAGAAAGAGACAGTCAAAAACTGCTACTCACCCCACGCCTGCTCCGTCATTGCAGCCTCGCCGATCAGGACGCTCAACTCCATCCGCCACTCTCAGCAGCAATCCAGATGCCGATCCGCTGCTCCTCTTCCCAGCCACAGCCAAAACCTTACAGCGCCATCTACAAGCCAGTCCTGATCCACCAATCCATCCGGAACTATCTCTACTGCTCAGCTCCATCAAGCCATAGCAGAATATTTAGCAAATTGACCGCCGGTCCCTTCAAGCTCCCACCATCATGATGAACTTTCCATTTTTTCTCTCCCAGATGTTCAACAGCCCAGGCCCTCCCGCACGGACAATCCTCACCATCCCCCCTCCTCCTCTCATTCTAATCTTCCTTCCTTCACACCTGAATCCACTCCCACCTCTGCTAAATCCTCTCCCACCTCCCAGCCCCCACCTCCACAGAGGTCTTTTTCTACTCTATCCCACCTCCGCAGAGGCTTCCCATCCCCCTACCTCCTCAGAGGTCTTTTCTATTCTATCCTACCTCCGCAGAGGTCTCCAAACCTCCGCAGAGGTTTCACTCCCACCTTCCAGCCCCCACCTCCGCAGAGGTTTTTTCCTACTCTATCACACCTCCACAGAGGTTTCTCTCCCGCCTCCGCAGAGGCTTCCCTGCAGAGGGTCTCCAAACCTCTGTTTTGCAAATAACATAATTTTGAGAGGATCGCTAAACGAACTAAATATGCACGGCTGGCAGCTAATCATCTAATAATCCCCTTGTTAATTTGCACCCAATCAAATTAATTCCACCTCACTATAAAAACTCCTGCTTTTCATTCTCCTTCATCTCGTTTTTGTGCATCCATCCTCTGCCCCTTCTCTGCCTTCCATCAATTCATGCCTCCCTCCAGGGGGGCAGTCGGAGATCGAGCCAGGCGCTGAACCCTGGCCGTGCTAGGGTTCAAGCTATCAGGGTTCGGAGTCCACCGTTCTCCCGGCTCGCTCCCCAGAGAGCACGCCAAATTTGCTACTTTGCCTTTATTTGGTCCTCATTAATAAAATAAAGCACATGGACATCAAACTGAAACCAAAACAAGAACTCGTGAACACAGAACTAAACAGACCGGAAACGTAAAAAACAGGATGTGCTTTTATTATTATTTATTATTGTCACGATTGCTGGCTGTAGTGAATCGCGCTCTCGCTTCCAGAGCGGACAGGAAGGACTCGGAGGCAGGACTGAAGCATAAACTTGAACATTTATTAAACAAAGAAACAAACAAAGGAAAATAAGACGAGCAACAGCAACAAGGGGTTACAAACGAGAGACATGAGGGAGCTGACAGGTAAATAAACATAGAGCACATGGCACAAGAAAACACAACAAAGATCACAATGAGCACAGAACATACAACAAGACATTTGTTTACAATGCTTACAAACATGCAGCTGTTTGGACTCTCATTCTGTCTGCACCCATTCACTGCAGCTGATCCATTGGCGAGTAAAATTATGTTGACCTAATTGAGCATATTGATAGAAAAACACAGAATTGTTGACATTTTTGCAGATTTATTAAAGAGGAAAAACTGAAATATAGAATATAGAAGCACCCTTTTGATCGAATACAGCCATGAGTCTTTTTGGTAAAGTTTTTCACACCTGGATTTGGGGATCGTCTGCTATTCCTCCTTGCAGATCCTCTCCAGTTCTGTCAGGTTGGATGGTAAACGTTGGTGGACAGCCATTTTTAGGTCTCTCCAGAGATGCACAATTGGGTTTAAGTCAGGGCTCTGGCTAGGCCATTTAAGAATAGTCACAGAGTTGTTGTGAAGCCACTCCTTCGTTATTTTAGCTGTGTGCTTAGGGTCATTGTCTTGTTGGAAGGTAAACTTCGGCCCAGTCTGAGGCCCTGAGCACTCTGGAGAAGGTTTTGGTCCAGGATATCCCTGTACTTGGCCGCATTCATCTTTACCTCGATTGCAACAGGTGATGAGCAGTGCATGGTTTTCTCCAAACATACCAGCTCTAGGAAGGGTTATGGTTGTCCCAAACATCTTCCATTTAAGGATTATGGAGGTCACTGTGCTCTTAGGAACCTTAAGCGCAGCAGATTTGTTTTGTAACCTTGGCCAGATCTGTGCCATGCCACAATTCTTTCTCTGAGCTCTTCAGTCAGTTTCTTTGACCTCATAATTCTCATTTTCTCTGACATGCATTGTGAGCTGTAAAGTCTTATATATACCGGTGCATGGCTTTCCTAATCAAGTCCAATCAATATAATCAAACACAGCTAGATGAAGGTCAAATGAAAGTTTAGAACCATCTCAAGGATGATCAGAAGAAATGGACAGCACCTGAGTTAAATGTATGTGTCACAGAATGTGATGTTTCAGTTTTTCTTTTTAATAAATCTATTAATGAGGAAACAAAATGAACTGAATACTTGAAAAAAAAAAAAAAAACTATGAAAAAAAAACAACTTCAACCTCTTGAATGTCCAAGAATAAGTATGCATTGTAGTATTTCCTTTAACCCAAAGCAACTAATAAAGTATAAGATAATTAAATAATTAAGACCTTTCTTCCAGCTAAAGCAGCAACATGGTTGTTGATCATCATAACTATAATTGGTTCTCTTTAATACAAGCTTCAAAGAACACTTTGTTTAATGAACAGACTGTTTTCATAGAAATGTTGATTAGACTAAGTATAGATGTGGCCTTTCTCTTCACTCAGCCAACGCAAGGTTCTAATTGATTATCGTTGCTGAAATTGTTCAAGGTGCAAATGAATAATTCCTTGCAAAAGTTGGAGAACTTTTACATTTTCTAAATGGGACCATTTGGCTTCAGGCTGCCCCAGAGGCTGCTATAACGCAACTGAAAGGCATAGCTGAAACTACATAGTAAGTAAGACAGGCGAGCCTCAGGCCATAAAACATAGTGAGGTGTAGGAAATCCTCTCTTGAAGTCTGCTGACTGATGTAAATTTGGATCAGAAAATAAATGAACATCTTCCATATAGTCTGGAAATTAGAATGCACCACAGGGCCAAGTGCACTTTGTCTACTGTTACTGATTAAAACAAGTTTAGAGTAATATCACCTGGATTCTCACGAAAGCACATTTGTCAATGTGCAGCTGGGGATTTCTCATTTGACAACAATGTCCAATTGTAAAACTTGGATTAATGAAAATAAGTATATGTATCCTACATCTAAACCTGTTTAGTCACATACAAGAGCTTAAAAAGAATGCGAAAGCTTATTTATTTAACAGCTTTTCAAACCAAAATTCAATATTTAGCATGAGATTTTATGTTAGATTTTTCACGTTAAGTTGTAACAATTGTGTTGTATTTTTATCATGCATATTATGTTTTTAATTTTTTATATCTGTATAGTTAATGTTTTTATTTTAAAAATCTAAATGAATCTAAACATTCAAAAATGTGTTCAATTTACGAAAACAATAGAACTTAACAGACGTTCAGTTGTCATTGTTTTGAATTATTTTATATGTGTTACATTTATGTCTGTTCTGTTCCGTTTATAGTCTGTGTTTTAGTTTCATTTTCATGGTGTTAGTTTCAGTTTATGTCTTCCTGTCTTCCTTCCTGTTTGCCCTTATTTTTATTTCCTGTCGTTTGTGTGCCCAGTCAACACGTGAGATCATGCCATGATCACAGTGACATCACACAATCCTCATACTGTGATCCTCAGCATGTGTGTAAAGTGTGAGCTCAACGTGAGTTCATCTGATCCTCATACTGTGATACTCAGCATGTGTGTAAAGCGTGAGATCAGAGTGAGTTCATCTGATCCTCATACTGTGATACTCAGCATGTGTGTAAAGCGTGAGATCAGAGTGAGTTCATCTGATCCTCATACTGTGATACTCAGCATGTGTGTAAAGCGTGAG
>JAUMHQ010000044.1:16125001-16166878 GCA_032361165.1 Enteromius paludinosus | reverse complement strand
CACACATATTGTGACAGCACCATGAGAATATTGTGAGCTCATAGTGACATCATTGTGAGATCAAATTGTTGACTGGGTGATTATTAGTTGATTGAGCCCCATCTGTTTTCCTCACCTGTACTGTGTCTAGTTCATTTACCCCTTGTATATAAAACCCCTGTCTTTTGAGTTTGATTTCGTCAGTCAACGTTAATGTTACTTTGAGTTTATTCTCCACATGTTGATTTATTCAAATACTTTATTACTTGCAAGCTACTATCTCCTGCGTTCTCCTGCAGACGACGTAACAGATTTTCCAGGAGGGGGAGGAAATGTTACATTTATGTCTGTTCTGTTCCGTTTATAGTCTGTGTCTTGGTTTAGTTTCGTTTTCCTGGTGTTCGTTATAGTTTATGTCTTCCTTCCTGTTTGCCCTTATTTGGATTTCCTGTCGTTTGTGATTATTAGTTGATTGCGCCCCACCTGTTTTCCTCACCTGTACTGTGTATAGTTCATTTACCCCTTGTGTATAAAAGCCCTGTCTTTTGAGTTTGATTTCGTCTGTCAATGGTAATGTTACTTTGAGTTTATTCTCCACCTGTTGATTTAATAAAAGACTTTATTATTTGCAAGCTACTATCTCCTGTGTTCACCTTCATCCTCCTGCAGACGACATAACAATATGTATATTTAGTTTTTATTTAGTATGTTTGTTTGGTTTTTTTTTTTTTTTTTTTTTTTTTCATTTTATTTTCTTAAAAATAAAAAAAACATTAATCTAAAATGTGTTTCCATAATAATAAATAAATGCCTATTAAGCAAGTGTTATGATATCATCATTGATATAGTGTCATATTTTCTGTTAATGTTTTGAATTCAGTTATTAAATGTGTTCTTTTTTTTTTCTTTGTTGTTAATTGTATGAAAAAAAAAACATTTAATTAAAAAATATTATCATCATTTTAAATCTGTTTAAAAATTGTAATCTAAGGTTGTTTCATATGAGAAAAACCTATGCAAGCAGAACATCAACACTTATAATGCACATATTTCATTACTGCATTGCCAACTTAAACAGCGGCACCATGTGAAGGCCTTGACTTCAAACCCCTTTAGTTTGTCATGCAAACAGCCACACAAGATTCAAAGCAACCCTCTTGATGATTTCCAATGAAACCCTCTCATCAGCTTTTGTGATGCAAACAGTGAGGGACTGTTTCAGTGCAACTCCATTCTGCAGCATCTGAATACTGGCACGGATCTGAATGTCACTGCAGTAGAAGCCCGGGTAAGAGCCAGAGCAGAGAACAATACAGCAAGAGCTGATTACAGCAGGCTATTGTCACATGGCAAAAGCAGCAGGTGAGATCGGAGCCCATCCGGGCCAAAAACAGCACAGCCTCAGGAACTACAGGACCAGGATAAAACCATGCTGGTTTCTCTTCTTGCCTCCCTGGGCCAACCATAGGGCACAAAGCACACAATAACACCTTAAAGAATCCTGAACTGAGATGATAAAAGTTTTAACCAGCTTGAAGGTTCCTTTACCTAAAGGACACAAGACAACTTTTTGAAAGTAGCACAGAACAGAAGCAGTTCTCGTCACGTATTCTGTTGTGCATTAATAATCTGTCCTTTAAATGAACTGAGCTCACTGGTTTGTGCTATGGTGATTTGCGAACCAACCTTTATATATATATATATTTTGATGAGTGCCCTGAGGAGTCAGCGTCGCCCTGGAAACAATGGACACACACCTGCACGTCCTCATCTCTGCCTGTCAGGCAGCAGCTATATAAGCAGTGTGAGTGCTACCAAAGTTCTTTTCCATGAGACAGAGCGTTAACTTGTTCTCTTCATACCTTCCCAAAAAGCACAGGAGCACGAGGAAGAGAGCATGCCACTCACCGGAGCACCCACCTCAACACTTTTGTTCACCCACTCAGGGGTGTTTATTTTGAGCTCTGCTTAATGTGTGATTCTTCGCCCATCACAATATATATTAATTATATATATATATATATATATATATATTTTTTTTTTTTTTTTATTATGATTGTTTGTGCTGTCAGCTTTCCAAGTCTCCAAGTTGAATAAAGAAAAATCCCATGGCATTATACAAAATGCATATCAATATTATCACAGTAGTGGTATGACAATGGGGATTAACTTCAGATGTTTCTTACATACTTCTGTGCGCTGAAAGGAATATAGTTGGCACTGCACTTACAATTCATTCATTCATATCTACTTTTTCTAGCAGAAATAAAAAATGTAGATACTGTATGCTTAATTGCTTTGACTAAACCGCCTTCAGCAGGCATAGGCATTATGATTCCAGTGGGAGTATATGAGATGAGAATCGTGCAAAGAAACATTGTCATGTTGAGATACTGATGATGGGTAAACGAGAATTAATGGGAATAATCCCCTAAAGTAATGGCCAAATATTTGTGGAGATCTTGTAGCCAAATATTTGTCGGGATCAAGTGAATTCTGTGTTTGTACTGATGTTGGGCAAAGAAAAGGGACATTTATACACCAAAAGCAGAAATATCATGTTGACTGACATTTTATGCCCTTGGTAATAAATGTGAAAACATGTATAAAGCTAACCCTGACTCTGCCTCTATTTTAAAGCAAATGAAACACTGGCGTGAAGCTAAGATCATACAATACATCCAATAAGAAACACATTTGCATATAAATACTTTCAATATGTGTCAGAACTAGGACGGATCTACATTAAAATGGTTAAGCATTAAGCACTTTGTGGCAATTCAGGAAATTAAATCTTGTTAACACCTCCGAAAATAAAGTTAAACTCAGGACCATGAAATGAAGTTTGAGCTGTCACAGCAGAAGAAGAATTCAGAACTGATGGTTTGATTTAGAGCAGAAGTTTTCAGAAGTCGATGGGTGCACATCATCAGTCTAAAGATAGAGATGTAGCCGTATAATCTGGGACAGGCCTTACACACACACACACACACACACACTCGCACTTCTCCAGAATCATCTGGTTTTATTCTCAAAGGTATATCTGTCTTTTACACTACTTCACAAAAGCAGTCATCTAATAGGATATTGCTCCACCGGGACGATTCCTCTGTGTGTGTGTATAGGCAGTTTAACAGTGCTCTTATTCTCCCCAGACTTTGACCAGAGGGCCCAGACTGTCAATCTAAACAATGTATAATACATTAGTGTGAATCAGATTTTAATTACACAGGTACAAATCTTTTATTTAACATTTAAGAGGATGATCTCAATAAAAGCAGACAAAAACATATATATATATATATATGTAATGCACTGCACACTACAGTATATGTTGTGTAAGAGAACACAAACATGATACGTATGATACTTGACAAGTTTTATTGATGTCACGGTTTGGTATTTGGTTTTCAGTTCAGCGGTAGAAGAAAATGGATTGATCTCTAATCTCTAATTCAGTGAATGTGTCATTTTTTAGTCATCAATCTTTCATTTCTGATATTCCAATATGCTCCGTTTATCAAAAAAAAAAATCATTTTTTTAAATATAAATGAAGAACTCATAGAGCCAGAGACGACGAGTAACAGGACATTACCTTCACCTGATTAAGCTGGGTTTTTATAGAAAGACAGAAGGTGATAGAACGAAAAAGAGGAAAGCGATGGAGAGGAGAGAGATACGTGTCAGCTATCTGTGCACAGATGATGTCAGTGTCTTCTAGGAGTGCGACTTTATCAGTGAAATGAGACCTTTAAAAGTGGAACATGTCTTATTAGAGGATAAGTTAGAGGAACAGAAAGATAGAACCAAAAAAAAAAAGAATTAAATAAAGCAGAGAGTGACTAAGCCAGTCTTGTGCTAGAGGAAAAACTTGCCGTCTGATATAAAATGAAAGATTGAAGATTTCATGTGACAACATGGGCTGAGGAGAAAGGAGGGAAACAATTTTTTTTTGGTATCTGTGTCACGTAGGCCTCGGGCCTGGAGAAGCGCCGGTGACGTTTGCTGTGTCATCTTTAGCTTCCTGAGAACATCTCATTAAAACTTTGGAAACCAGACAAACAAGAGAAAATGATGTCTCCAGTGGCATGCCATGTGAATTATACGCTTGTTTTCCAATAGATTTCTATTAGCGACACAAATTCGGCTTTGATATATACGAGATTTGCAAAAACGCTTTGATCTGAGGCTTGTTCGTTCATAGCTTTTACTGACAATACTCAAGTTTAAACATATTTTTCACATTAAGGGCAAACGTATCAGACAGTTTTGCTCGAGGGTTCCTGAGCATGAGTTTGTTACATGTCTGCAAACATTTGTGTAAAGTGCATGTCTGCTGCCGACTTCAATGAATTCTGTTATAAAGCAAACTTGATATCAATATTTATTCCAACAACAAAATACCTTGTTTATTAGATGTTGAAAAGAAAACAAAACATGAACAACATTTATGCTGTGTTTAGAAGTGTGAGTGTAAGAAAAGTGCCGTTTGTACAATTTTAACCTGGCTTGCAATAACACAGGAGAACACCTCAGCTACCGTATAGCAATAGTGTTGCTATTGTTATCAAACTAAACCTGTTTAAAAAAAAAATTATAATTTGTTGTATTAAAACAAAGCTAAAACCACTCTGAAAAATCTAGCAACCACCCAAAACTTAGCTAACCACTTAGCAACTTACAAAACGCATACAGAGCCTAACAACCAAATATCAACCACCTAGAACATTTACCATACCGAGCACCTTAGCAACTACTCAGAACATCCCATCAACCACATATAAACAACCAGAGTATCCTTACTGTTACCCAGAACACCTTTAAAAATGCATAATAATGCCCTGGCAACCACTGCTGAAAATACCCTGGAATGCCCAAACCACACAGCAACCCCAGTAGATGTAGAGAGTATCATTGCAACTACCCAGAACATTGCATATGCATACCAACACCCTGGCAACACTCTAGCAACCACCCACAGCACCCTTGAAAATACAGGGAATGCCAACAAATAACCACACCCTACAAAACACAGCAGTGCCCTAGCAATGACTCCTATCCCCCTAGCATTGTACAGAGAGTTATTTTCAAGAGTTTGCAAACCCCATTTAATATAATTTGTAAGATTTGTACTATATGAGCTGCTTGACAGCGCTTGTTCAGCACTCCTCAGGATCGGTGAGAGCTGTTCTTCCATCCTTCATTACAGCCAGTCCATCCACTGACACATCCAGACTGACGCAGGTCTCGATTTTCAGAGAACTTCCTCTGACATTATTAGCAGAGGATGGAGGGTGCACATCTTTCCGTCTGTTCATTAAAAGTTCCCTCAAACACTTCATTGATTTCAGGAGAAGTTTTGCAGCAGATGAAATGTGACAATAACAGAACTTCTGCACATAAGTAATAAGGGTGGGATGAAGGTTACATTGTGGATAGTGCTTTGAGAAACTGAGGTGAGAAAATCCTGCTGGAAAAAAAAAAGTCCCAATAAGATTATAGAGGTCAAGATGGATTGTGGAATGTGGCGGCTGGGTTTTGTTGGCCTAAGATAGTCTGCTGACTCAAATCAGCTAAACCAGCTTGGACCAGATATAGGAATGTATTGTAGTAAATTCTGTGTACTCAACTAACTTCAGCATAGACCGTAAAACTATTAAATGTCTTTTGTTAATTGAAGAAAAAAATGCATTTGTTGCATTGGCAAAACTCAGTTTTATTAAAAATATAAAGTTATTAAAACCTAAATAAATTAACAAAATATGTACATAAATAAATAAGAAATAAAAAATGGCAATCACATTACTTAAACTATAATTAACTGAAGTACATACTACAATTAAAAATGAAATCTGAAAATAAAATTTAAATTTTATTCGTATATTGAATTTAAAATATATTACAAATAATGATAAAATGACACTGCACAGCAATGCCCAAGCAACCACCCAAAGTATTTTAGAAACCATGTAGCAGACATCTAAAGCACCCTACCAACAATTCAGAAGTAGAGGTCAACCAATGTATCGGGTTTGCCGATTAATCATCACCGATAGTTGATTCCCGGAATTAGTTATCTGCAAAAATCTTTGTTTTTCCGGGTTGCATCCACTGCTGGAGTGGCTGTGAAGGGTTCGTTATCATTATGTATTGCAAGAGCCAACATATCTATGGCGAGCGGCCTCTAGAGCCAAAATGACTTAAAACACATGCATTTGTTTTGAAATGCGATACTGCGCACTGTACAGAGAAATGTGATACTGCGCGCACTTCTTAAGAGAGCAGAGTTGTACATCCCTCGAACATTTCAGATGCACATTTAAAACACAGACAACGAAAATGTATGTATACAGTACACTCGAGTACATGTTTTCATGTTAATATAAAGTAATTCATTTGTTGACTATGTATTGCATTGGAGAAAAACAAAGCACTACAGCAATTACTCACAACACCGTATCAACCCCATTAAAAATGCCTTAGCACTCACCCAAAGTACCCTAACAAACCACTGAAAACACCCCATAGCAACAGTTTTGCAACCAGTCGGAATGCCTTAGCATCCACTCAGAACACCCTGCCAACCCCTTAACAACCACCCAGAGCATACTAGCACCCTATTAATCCCATAACAACACCTTAGCACCTACTCAGAGCATCATAGCAACTACTCAGAAAACCCTATCAACCCATAACAATGCCTTAGCAACCACCTAGAACTAGTAATTGTCCAGAACACCCTGTCAACCACATAGCAATGCCTTAGCAAATATTGAGAACACCCACCCTATGAACCACACAGCAATGTCATGGCAACCACCCAGTGCAACCAGTCAGAATAACCTATCAACCCCATAACAACCAATAAAAGCACTCCAGCAATTACTTGCGACATTCTATCAACCCCCTAGTAATGCCTTAGCAACCACCCAAAGTGCCTCAGAACATGCCACAGAAACGCCTTACCAACCAGCCGGATCACCATAGCAACTACTCAGAAAACCCTACCAATCTTAGCAAACATCCAGAGCACCGTAACACCCTGTCAATTCCATAGCAACACCTTAGCAACCACTCAGAGTATCCTAGCAACTACTCAAAACATCCTACCAACACCCTAGCAATGCCTTAGCTAACACCCAAAGCACCCTTGCCACTGTAACCCTGTATAATTTATTATATTAAAATATTAATAATAAAATTAATACTTAGTTGTGAAAGAAATTAATTTCGAAGTAATTAGAAACTCAAATAGTATTATCAGTAAATTGATTGTTATCAGTGATCAACTGATCTTTGCATTTAATATTGTTTCTAACTAAAATATAGGATTGGGTGCACCCAGATTATTCAGTGATTAACAGAAACTGTCTATCTGTGATTTATTATTTACTACTGGACAGATACTGTGAATGCTGTAACATATTTTATTGTTTATTGTCCTAAAGTGAACCAATTAATCTGTCAATATAAAATTATTTTCTTTAAACCACCAAAGTTGTTGATTAACATCTCCATAGACGAACCTACTGGCCTAGAATTTAGCAGGTGTTCGACACACGTGCTACACCACCACTAAGAACCCTTCATAGAAATATTTTAGCAACCAGCCAGAGCAACATAGCAACTACTTAGAAGACCCTACCAATCTTAGCAAACATCCAGAGTGCCATAGCACCCTGTCAAACCCATAGTAACACCTTGGCAACAACCTAGAACTAGCATCTATCTGAAACAACCTATCAACCACTAAAGGAACTTCTGCACATAAGATGGTAAAGGAAAGGAAGAAGAAAACGCTGTACATTGAAAGACTGGTGCAGAAGTTGAATGTGTGTTTGTGCTCATCACACTGGCATGCGTTTTTATGTGATTGTTCCAATCAAGATTATGGGATCAAAGGAAAATTACAAGACAGTTAGTAAGTGTGACAGAGTGTCCGCCTCCCTCCAAATACCCCCCCCCCCCACGGGCCGTCCTCTCGCTGGCCCACATCCAGCCTCACAATAGCAGATTGCGGCCAAGAAGAGGGATACAAAATCGGAGGAGTGCTGGCAGCGCTCACGCACACCTGATACGCATTGTGCTTTGTCACTGCTGCTATAAATTTAGCATTGCATCTCTCTCCTTCGTGGAAGTGTTTGCCGTGTGCATGCGCAAGCCATTTTCAGCAGCGCTACACCAATGATTTTCTGGCGCCATATTTCTGGATTAGTGGTCATCTGATACAGGTTTTTCAATGGTCGATGGTGATATCTGAGCAACTGTCTGATATAACGCCAATATTTACATAATAAAAGCTTAAAACACTTTTTTTTAGATGGTGCTGCTGGACACGTGATTCCTTCCCTTATCCTTAAGTGTATTCATTGTTTTGTTTTTTTTTCCCTAAATGAATAATTAATAATATACATATATAAAAAAAAATATTTTAATTTTGATGGACATTTTTATGGTTACTTGTTTCATTATAATACATACCCGTTTTGCCTAAATTATACTGACTCTAATGTGCAGCTAATACTCTTATAATGCAGTTCTACAAGCTAAAAGGACGCTTTTGAACTGTTACTGTGAGCGAAAAAGAGAAATTTTATATCATAAATATTGCATATGCAGATGTCTTTCATCAAAGTGCCATATAAGGATGTTTCTTTTCGAACAGGGAAAAGGCTGACATGTTTTAAGATGTTTTTTTTATTGCATGACAGCAATACATTGTATTATATATTTCTTATTTCCAAATAGAAAATAGCTATTTGCTTTAATTGTAATAATATTTGACAGTATTTCTGCTTCTTTGTATTTTGATCAAATAAAATGAAGCCTTGACGAGCAGAAAAGTTTGCATATAAAAAAATGAAATGTTACTTTTTGTTTGCTCATAAAACAATGAAAAATAGTGTAATATGTTATGCTAATATAATAGCATAAAATATCATTACAATAGTTTCATATTTTTATAATAATAGCATACACAAATATGTTATGCTGTAAAATAGTTTAATACATCGCAGAATCCAATCCCTGATTGCACAACCCCTTTTTTCCTCCCTTTCACCTCCATTTTAATTGCATAAATATAAGCCTGAAGCATGTCACCACTAATCCCACCTCTCATTACTGAAAAAAATTAATTGACAATAATAAATAACGGCTTCAGCTATTGCATTTATTGAAACCAAAATTGCTTTGTAGCTTCTGCTTTCTGCGATGGAAGCGGATAATCTTTTAATTGATTCCTTATCCATTGCCTTTCCATACATTGGTGCAATCGAAACCGCTGATAACATCGATTAATATAGGATCAAACATAAGTCTAGTCTGAGATAAGCGTTGCACATCTAACCTAAAATGCTCCTTTATCAGCATATCCGTTAAGAGGGTAATTCCTCCTAATTTAAGCTTGCATTTTTAGACCTCGTGAGCAGCAATGAAGAGCTTGCCAGGCTAAATCAACATTCTGTAACCGGCCCAAGACTCGTACTACATGATTTGAAATGCCCAGGCGTGAACATATTGTCTACACCTCCTGTCACGAAGATTAATGAGTGGCCATTGTCTTCAGCTGACATTAGATAAGTTGTTATCTTTAGATATGACAAAGCTTGCAGTTTCCATTAAGTGTGTATAGCTGCAACATCAGCCCTCTCAATTGTCCCTATTGTGGTAGTTGTGGACTCTGTGGATGTGTGTTCTGAATCCACAATGAGGTCTAGAGAGGAAAGCAGCACCTCTGAGCGCCTGTGTGATCAAAACAGAGAGTATGTCCCCAGCAGAAGTGAAAGGCAATAACACCTTGTGTTATTTTCTTTAATTATACAATCTGAATATAATTAATTGCAACTGTAATTACAGCCATCATAATAACTGCTTGAACCATAACACTAAGAGGGATCTCAAATGTCTGAGAGACCATTCAACTGCATTGTCTAAATATCCCCTCCGACGGCATTGTTAATCAGTTATCCAACTATTATTATTTCGTAAATCAATGTTTAGGTTTCCAAAGTCTATACGTTATAAAAAGTATAACAAATAAAAACATTTATCTCACATGTATTCGCTTAGATTTTTTGATTTATTTCTTATTATTTTAAATAAATGGTTACATATTTATTGAGTCATGAATTGGTTAAGCATTTACAGTTTTACATACACTTTACAGTTTTAATACACACATTGTGAATTATGGACTTAATATTGGAATTGACCAGCAAGTTGTTCTTGAGCGTAATCCTTTCATAAGAAAATAAATAAAAATCACAAGGGTGTCAAGAATAGTTTATAATTTATTATGTATAAATTTGAGCACTTTGCACATTGACAACAAGGCACTGTGTCTAAATTATTGTATGTAATTAGCATGATAATATAATATAATATACTGTACAGCAGCCACAGGGCTACTGAAACACATATCTGATGCTTTTTCCTTTTTCCTGTCACTTCATCACAGCTCAAGCAATTCTTCCACTGGTTTACATGGATTACTGTGCATCAGCTGGTATGTGAGCAAGGTTTCATTTATCATTACACCCTTTCTTAGCTAAATCTTCTTGTGCAGCACTTTTAGTACAGACAGTTCCCTTGGGCACAATGGTCATGGATCACTCCCAGATTATTTCCTATTAAGAGTCCACCTCAATCAATTTCATTAAATCGCTTTCATATACAATATAACATAGATCATGATTGCATGAGGTGTAACCTTAGTAAAACACTGGTTGAATATGAAGTAACGATGAGAATGCAAATTATGTTTTTTGAATAGCAAAGGAAATATATTAATATACATGTCATTGCATCATTTACTTTAGATTAGGTTAACTTAATGTTTTATGTTTTTAAATAGCTTTTGCTTAGGAAATTATTTTTTCTTTCAGTCAACATTAAATAAATTTAACATAAAATGCATAAAGCATGTATATAATGCATACAGTATTTAATAGTCCTGTAGTTTTAATGGGAATAATTACAATTTCAATTAAATAATGCTGAAAGTGAAATAATCTTAAAACAATCTCAAATACTTTATTTATTTATTTGTATTTTTTCATTTATGTATAATAAAACAGCGGCAACCTGTGTATGAGACTGAAAAGTTCACTTTATGTTACTACTACTGTACTTCATTTTGAAAATTTGTCAAAAGCACAATAGCTTTCTTTATAAAACAAGTAGTGAACCTTGAAGAGACTTTCTACATGTATCCCATAAAGCGTTTCTGCTCTATATGTTATTGACAACTAGGGCATGAAGACTATAGCGTGAGCTCTCCATGACATCTGCACACAACCAGAGCCTGAACTGCTATTGATTCAAGTACCAATCTTTGTCATTGATCGCACGATTCATGAAGACAGCATGTCAGAAACCTGCTCATGGTAGAAATGTCAATGCCAATGGCTGTGTTAAAAGAAGAAGTGTTAAGTTAAACGCACCAATGCGAGGTGAACATTCGGGGAGCAAGATTAAAAGCAAATGACAAGCGTTTTATTGAGCATCTTCTGTCAGCGGGTTTTTAAAGGGTGATATTAGTTCTTATAGGATCTGGACTTCTCTTTCAGAATACAAACAATGATTGCACGAAATAGCTGTTACACGTCAAAAACTACAAGATATTTTCCGGCATACAGAAATCCTTTTAGAACAGAGGAAAGAATGAGGTAAAAAGGAATAAACTGCATGGTACACAACAGACCGACAAGGTCTTTATTAGCAATGCTTCAAGGTTTGAAAATAAACCTTCTTACCATTACTTTTTAATTCATTTGCAAAAACAGACAAACAATAAATCAATAAACATAGAAGGAAAGAAAATAATGCTGTTCAACTGTATTTTTGTCTTGTTTTTCAAGTCCAAATGTCCAAAGATTCTTACGTCAATTTACATTTACTTGACATGCAAAATTAATAAGAAGTAATAAATAAGAACAGTCACTGACGGATCTTTAGACTTGCTCTTTAAGCATGTTTAATTTCTTAGAAAACAAGACTTCATGCATATAAGATATCTGTATTGCATGTTTCTCCACAATGCATGCAACATTTAATGCCATGACCTTTATGAATTTAAGAAAGAAGCCCATAACGATGCTTTAATTAAAAATAAATACATTTTAGAAGAAAAAGAATTGTATAGAGACTAAAGCATCACCACTAAATACACCAAAGTGTAATAAAAATCTCTGAATACTGTATTTGAAGCAGTTTGGATAATTTGTTTTGAAGTCATTGAAATGCCAGATTTCAATTTGAAGTGTCATTCAAACAAATCACAACATTCAGTTGATACGCCAAGGCTCGACAGATTACTGAACAGAACAGAAAATGTGAGAAAAAATAACAGGAAAATTTCACAGAAACACTGATCACATAAGAAATGACAACTTTTCAATGTCATTTGCTGAAATCGTGTTCAGCGGCTTCAGATTCGTTTGTAATGAATTCACGTTCTGTCCGTTCCCCCGATCTCTAAATCTAGAAACTGCTGTGGAAATGGCACGCTTTGATTTGGCCATGACTTCAAAGATCCAGCTGTCAATAACAATGCACCTGTTCTAGCCACAGGACACCAGGGTCCAGGAAGAACGCCAACTCGGTCTGATCTGTTTAAGTCACTTGTGCATCGGCGTTAAGTTGATTGATTTACATATTTAGTGTGAGGCTCCCTTTCCATGCCAAGCAGGATGTTTTTAGATGTTGCAACCTTTCAGGTTCGTAAACATGAATTACGCCAAAGAAGATCACAGAAAGTGTGCCTTTGGGGTAGAAAGAATCTTTGAACCTGCAGACATCAATGTTGGGATGGCAAATCTAGAGCTCTATGATCTCCGTTCCTACATATAACCCTCGTTTGCTGGCGTGGCGTGTCCACAATGGCGTAAGCCCTAAATATCTACAGCTGACTTATCTTACTTCTAACTCTTGGAAATGCTGAAATTCTGTGGAAATAAATGGTAACCCCTTGATCTTCTGAAATAAACACGCAAGAGAGGCCAATGTACACATATGGGGAAGTCCAAAAAGACTTCAGGCACTTTAACACACAAGACTTGTTAAATCAAAAGTAAAAATTACAATGTCAGCTAAAAAAAAAAGTTAATAAGGAAAGAAATGTCTTCTGCTTACCAAGGCTGCATTTATTTGACCAGAAATACAGTAAAGGCAGTACAATTGTTAAATAGTATTACCATTTTAATCAACTGGTTTTTAAAATTTCATTTATTAATATCATGCAATGAAGAATTTTCAGTGTCATTACTGTAGTAATTCCAATATGAGTTGCAGCTCAAGAAACATTTCTGATTAATTACCAGCTAAGCAGGTGTGTCTTTTTAAAGAGAATGTATACTCACTGAATAAAAATATTCAAAAGCAATTAATAGACTAAAAACCAGTGTTAATGTTCCTTTCTTCTTTTTTTTTTTTTTTTTTTTAATCAAAATCCATGACATTTTTAGACACCACCTTTAAATAAAATAATTGCATTCTCAGAAAAAGCTATATGAATGAATTTGAGGTTTACTAACTTGGCCATCCATGTCACAGTCAAGCAAAATGAGGTAAATCTGATTATTCTTAAACACCATAAAAACGCTGCTACAAGCCATGCTGGCATAAAAAGAATGATAAAAAATAAGATATGAATAGGCTTGCTGAGAATCTTAATGTGTACCCAATCGTAACAAAAGCAGTCGACATTGGTGTTTTGAACAGTAAAGCACTAAACAAATGTTCTGGGAGTCAGAGAGAGGCTGGAAAACAGTCATGTGAACACAAATTATGATTGTGTTGGTCTCACACTACATTAGACCTCAGGATGCTGCTATGTGAATAATCCACAAGAAACAAGCCTCACTCACAACATCTGACCTGCACCAGTAGTCTCTTTAACCACGCTCCATATGCTGTTTTAGCAAACAGCCAACAAGCACAGTGAGGATATACCCAAGACAGCACTTGATTAGATTTGCTGTCGACAGGGGCATACATCTTCCACCGCCACTGCTTGTGCAAGGACCACTCTTCTAAGGGCACGAGGAAATTGAATCGGTTGAGGGGTACATATCATCCCGTGTAGTTATTGACAGTAGAATGTGCTCTGAAATGGAGGCTCGGGGAGGCTCAAGAGAGATGTAATGAATATGTGTTGTGAGGAACGCCGGAGAAGAGAAGAGATGGCAGAACCTGATATGCCTAAAAGCACATTTAACTGCGACGAGTGCTGCTTTTGATGAAAAGTATAGCACTTTGAGCAAACCATTAGGGACAGATGCTTTGGTACAGAATTTATTAGCACTTTATAAGGAGTATATGTTGACAATAAACTGTTATGATATGAATTTGTAAATAATGTTACTTAATACTTAAATTATGCATATCGTTGTACACATGCTCATAAATGTTAAATGAAGACAAATCTGCCAACGTAATATATGACGCAATCCTTATGAATATGAGCTTACAAACAAATATGAATAATTTATTGTGTTCTACGAGGAGTGACGTGTTGACATGACTTTATTCTGTAAATAGCTCTCTTAAGCCATTTTTGGCATATTATGAAATCAGCTTGTTTTAGGACAGGGTTATTTGATTGATATTATGCTACTCTGCTGTGATTTTAACTAAACTAAACATATTTCAGTTGTGCACAAGATTCAGAACAATTAATAACTGGTGTTGAATCGGCCAGAAATGTAACATTTAGAAATAAAAAATATGTGGAATACAACGAACAAAGTGGGATTGGGGTTGCACACCATGCAATAGCAGGCTATTGTATCAACAATTTATTAAAGAACCCTCCACTGTACTGCATGCTGCAATTCTTACAGGGATGCCGCCAAAAACGATATATCACCTGTCAGCTCCAGTAGAATAGCACAGCAACTTTAACTCAAATTAAAATAAAAACATACAGGAGGGTGAGGTGACCAAGGCACTGAACACAAAATAAAAAAAAATTTAATTAAATTAAATTAAAAAAAAAAAGTGTAGTATTGAATGAAATTGATACTCATAACCCATGAAAAACAAGGTTTTCAGTATAATTGAATTGAAATTTCGTTTTTTGTTTTTTTCTGAGCAAAAAATACCTAACATTCATGTTTTCCTGATTTACTACATTTACCCACTAAAATGTAATTCAGTGTAAAAATGTTGTCAGGCATATTAAACAACAAAAATCAATTTATGACATATTAAAAGACTAATTATATTTGCACCAAATAGTACTAATTTGTCACGATCACCAGCCAGAGTGCCCTTCGAGCTCCACCAGAGGGCACTCCACCCCGGACTCCACCCCGCATTGTACTATAAGGACTCTTATTATGAAGTGTGTTTCCCACAGTTCCAGTGTTTCCCCTGTTCTGCTTCTGCTCCAGTGTTAGTTCCCATATAAATTTATCAGCTCCGCCCCCTTGTTAACCCTCTTCACTAAAAAGTGTTCATGTTTGTCAGTTTAATCGCTGAGTGTTGTGTGTCGTTCCTCATAAAAAGCGGTTTCCCTGTGTGTTCTTTGTTTGCCTGATCGTTTGTGTACCAACCTCCGCCTTGCCTTGGATTATTGTTCTGGTTTTGCCCTGTTTGGACTTTGTTCGCTGATCGGTCATTTTGCCTCTACAATTCCTTTTTGCTGTTGTCTCGATCCCACCTGTTTGACCAAGTCTCTAAATAAAGCCCTGTGAATGGGTCCGCATGTCTCAGTCCCATTCGTAACAAATTAGTCAAATTTTTACATTTTTTAAATTTGCCATTATCCTAGGTTTCGCCAATTAGCCAGCAATTTATTTTTTACTAATTCAAAACATCACAAAATTGTATATGCTCCCTTATTCTTTGAAATATTTAATTGTGTACAAGTCAGAATAAGCATCTTGTTTACTGTTACTGTTACATAAATGCTGTGTTACACTGAATCACCATTCTAACATTATATCAACCAAATCTTGACATTTTATTCTCCAAAAACTAATTTGGAACCTTAAAACTACACACTTTACTTACATTTAATGTTTTCTTTAGACATAAATCACTTTTGTACATTTTCTTTTATGCGGACATCTCAATTACTTTGACATAATAATAATAACAACAACAACTAACATATTTACACTAGACCAGAAAATATGAAAAAAAATAAAAATCACTGACACGTTAAATGTACCACCCATCAAATAAATCATATATGACTTCACCCTAAAACATTGAAAACATTATCTGGAGGCTTTCTTTCCTTCTTCATGTTTCAAGGTATACGATTTTGAATAATCTCTATGACTTGCTTCATTGTTTCGTCTTGCATTACTCATCACTCAAATGTTTCTGTGAGCCTGCAGTTCCATACCTGTCTACCTTGACAGGAGAGATTTGTAGAAATATGCCTGGAAATGCAAGAGGGAATTTGACATCTAAAGCACTATGCAGCTGTGATAGACTCCATGATTCATCAAAGACATGTTTATTTGACAGAATGGAAAATTTTGACAAAAATAGGTTCCACTCCATTACACCCTACAAGCAGAGGTGATGCTCGTCCTTCTCAACGTCGACTGATCTCTGTATTTACCGGTTTGAAAGCTGAATATGGAATATTTCAGCGGTTAGTGTGCTGTTTTGTAAATCAGATGAGAATGGATGTAGCGCTTCTAGAGCTACAAGTGTTCAGTAGTAATTCAGTGACACTTTAACGGTGTTGTTTTGTTGTTTTCCCTATGCTGCAAAGCGAAAATGATGCAATTTTACAGATTAACAGCCGTGCTTCAATGCTAACATGTGACTGTGTGAAAATGAGATCAAGCTAGTTTTGTGGACTGTAATTGAAATGGGGAAATTGATTCAACTGACAAGTTTTACGAGTGGGCATGCATTACACTTCCTCTTGGGTGAGCGCTTCTCGAAAGGTCAGTGAACCCTGAAATGGAATTTCTCCACAACAAGACTTAACAGGACTATTCAACAACAATCCAATGACATTTATTTATTTATTTATCACTATATCCATTTTAACACGTACTGATCAAATAAAAGCTTCTTTGTTGGAGCCAAATGACAGAGATGATATTGATAAAGCACCATCACATGTTGTAAACCTCAAACCTATGCATTAAACTTGCTGATAAACGATATCTTTCAGCCAACTGAGAAGATTTGTCTTATAACTTTTAAAAGCAATCATTCCAAAGAGACATTCAAAAAGTCATTTTGCTTGAACCTGTAAGAAATCAGCATTCACATTTTTTCTGAAGAATTTGAAATCCTCTTTCTTTATAGTCTTGCGTTAAGTGGATTAGTCTTATTTTTGTAGCAGTTATAAAAAGGTACGTTAAGGTGGGAGGCATGTTCATCTGATTACATAAAGAAAATAGTGTTCTTAGCTCAATCATAATAGTCGTAATATTAAAATTTGATAGTGTAAGACAGGGGTCACCAAGCTGGGTCCTGGAGGGCCGGCGTCCCTGCAGAGTTTAGCTCCAACCCTAAACAAGCACACCTGAAGCAGTCAATCAATGTCTTACTAGGTATACTTGACATTTTTTTTAAGCAGGTGTGTTGAGACAAGTTTGAGCTAAGCTCTGCAGGACACCCTCTGGTGTAAGACATGTCCAAGTAATATCAGACAAATACATACGATTGGTTAAATAAGAAAGAAACTACTTATGGTAAAGGTGTCAGAGGTGTGATATAAAAATTAGATGCATAGATCTTACTCAGTGGTGTAACATAATGCATTATGCAGTTTAAGGTGCAAAAACACACTATTTTCGACATACTGTACTGTACATTTTTGTTTCACCTCTAAGCCTGACATGGCTCGATTTGTGCAAAGCTCATCGTTCTAAAAAAGCGAGGTGTGCTCTGATTGGCCAGCTATTCAGTGCACTGTGATTGGTTCCGTCTGCTTTCTTTGCGTAAACATTTGGGCAGTGTTTGAAAAAAAAAAAAAAAAACACTCTGTGACATAGAAAAGCGGTGGCGTGTTTAAATGAGCCATTTTATGGTGGCGTGGACAAGTCGAAACTTTTTTAAAGAGAATCTCTTTGGATTTGAAACTTTCATCTTTTCAACTTCATGCACTTGTAACACTCCAAAAGAAAAGAAAATTTCAAATCGCATCATATGACTCCTTTGATGCATCCATGTAGAAGCTAATAAATAAAATCAACAGGATTATGCTTCCTCAGGCTTCATGGAGGGTACCACACGCAAATATCTCCTTTAATTTCAGCTGAACAAAATGTAGTCGGACAGAACGTTATCAGTCTGGGCAAACATTATAATTTCCTCTGCGATGTCCCTTATGGACTGCGATTGACAATTAGATCCATCTGGGAATTCAAGAAATGGGCCACTGAAGCCCCAAGGAGTGAGATTAAAATAAACGCTTTCAATAGCATTTACAAATGACAAGTTAATTGTAAAAACTACTCATCTGGCGGTATAAAGGACATGGAGTGCAATGCTGGCGGAGGCGAAGCTGCAGCACAAGAAACACACACTTAAAATGCTGCGACATGTTTTAAAGCCTTCAGTAAGTCGTTAGAATGTAACGAAGTGGGAATTGTCAACTGCAGTTTAATAATTGATGCTATTCTAACCGTGAAAGATCAATGAATGTTTGTGCCATCCCGAGGCCAGCGATGCCCCGGTGCTATAAAAACCTTGAGAAAACACTTGACATAGGACATGGTGTGTGTGGCGAGATTACCTGTTACCTTGGGCAGTGCTCAAATCTCAGGAACACGCTAGAAGCAAGATGATGAAACCTGCAAATGTTTCATGAAGTTGCAGATGTAGTGAACTTAAGTTTTACGCAGTGATTTTAGGAACACTGAAAGAATAGTTCACAAAAAGTCACTATTTACTTCCCTTTATGTCAGTTCACACCTGTGTTTGGACATTTTTATTTCCTGGTCCACAAAATCTTTGTTTTTGAATAAAAGTTATTAATGAGGATGGGGTCGTCAAGCTCTAAAATAAAAATAAATAAATAAATAAATGAAAATAATAACAAATATGTGTATATATTGAAAATCTTCCGAAGCAAAATAGCTTTTGTGCGTTTCGAACATTTGAGTACCTGCATATTTAAAATAAGCCTTAATTACATACTTTAAAAAAATACATAAATAAATAAAATAATAATATAATTATAGATATATATATATGATACAATTTCACCCTATATGTTGTAGGGTACAAAAGCCCTGAGAGTATTATTTTGTCTTCTCTGTACATTATATTTAAATAAAAAAGCCCATGTTTTGCTTTAAAAAATAAACAAATACACAAAATGTGGTAAATATAAAAAGGCACAATGAGGCAGAATAATTGCAAGTATGTAATATGCAATCACGTGCATATTACAAAAATAAATAAGTAAATGAGAATATATATATAGATATATATATTTGACATATTCCAGCTATTCCTGTGTATTGTCTTATAGACTTAATTAGTGTTGTGCCCTGATTAAATAAAACTATTTTCTCCCCTGTGTGTACACACAAAGCATAATGAAAAATCTTTTTCTTTTCTTTTTTTCTTTTACCTTCATGGACCACAAAAGGTTAGTTTTCAAAGAGTATGCTCAATTCTTTTTTTCCCCTGCATAATAAAAGTTAATGAGGATGGGGCTGTCAAGCTCTAAAATGACAAAAAAGCACCATAAAAGTGGCATAAAAGAAGTCCATATGATTTGTGTTCTGTATTCCAAGCCTTCTAAAGCCATACGATAGCTTTGTGTGCGGAAATAATTTCATTTCACCTTTTTCCTCCCACAATGCAGTTTCCATCCAACATCAGTCTGGTGTGATTTATACTTGAAAAACATGTGAATGTTCTTCCTCAAACTGAACTTTTATGAACTTTTTGAAGGTATGCTAGCTCTGACATTCATAAACCCTTTTCTATGCAAATTTGGAGCAGGTAGGCAAACACATTGTACAGGATCACAGTAATCGTTCCTCTTCAGTCTTTGCACAGTGAGACAGCTATAAATCTTATGGTTGATGTACAGTTAACGTCGCCTTTATCTCTGAAATTTTGGATTAATCATCGAGCTGCAATTAGGAATTGTTTGCACGGTAGGAAATCTACCTCTCTGACTGAGTGCAACAGAATATTCATTATGTATTACGATCAGCTTCAGTTCTCGGTTTCTTTCTCTTGGTGCCTGCCTATCAACATATTCCTTATTTCCAGTGTAGCATTTCCCTACAGTAAATATGAGCAGATGTGAATAAGCAATCCATATTTTTGCAAAGCTGTCAGACAGACAGATAGATAAATGGTTTTAAAATAATAATAATAATAATAATAATAACAACATTAAAGATTCTACAGAGTCAAACAAGCTACTGTAGTCAAGTGTATGCATTTACATTTATTTATTTTTTTTTAACAAAGAATCACATGAAAACCCCTGGTAAAAGTAGCTAAATCATTAGCAATTCTCTTGATTAAATCCCTTACTATAACGTAGGAGTCTGAGGCGTGCTGATCCATTTGCAAAGCTGTATTCGTTTGTCAGACAGGCATGGGTAAACAACAGCATCAGGGGCAAACATAGACAATCCAGAATCATAAGCGTTAATACAGGCAATGGTCGGACCAGGCAGCAAACAATCAGACAACGAGAAAACAGAACAGAATCAAGACACAGAAAACAAAGGGAAACTCTCAAAATTGCTAGCAGGGCCAGGAACAAGACTTCGCAATGAACGAGTCTCTAAGCTTGCCTTTTATACTGGAGTGTAAGGGTGTGGTGATGAGGATCTGGTGCTGGTGACTAGTCCCAGGCACGAGGGTGTATGGGAAATGCAGTTCAGATAGTCGTGTGACTATGGGGGTGGGATGACCTCTAGTGGTATGTGTGGAATTTCATGAACCCGATTGCGACAAAGCAAGGAGCGGCTTCCAGGGCTGAGCAGACAGGGGTTGTGTAGCCACTGGTGGAACCTCCGGGGAATCTACAGTACCTGCCAACGCCTCTGGGTTTAGTGCAGCCACAGGCGGAACCTCAGAGAGGTCAACAACCGGGCACCTCCAGCAGTATGTAGACTGATTCCTGAACGGGAAAGATTTCGGGTGCAAACTTGGGGGTAGATGAGGTCTCTAAATCAGGCCTGTGGAGTGATGAGGTCTCTGGAGCACAGTGTGTGGCCCACATGCTCAAAATGGTGACAGCCATGACCAGGAGGATTGAAGAGAGAGGTACTTTCTCTGTGATGGCCTGCGCTGGAACCCTGGGGACACCAGCTGCCCACACTGACATCAACTGTGGGTCCGCCAAACTGGACAAGAGCCTGGTGTCTTTAAATGCAACATTATACTGTAGATGCTGGGGAACACTGGAGTAGCATCTGGGGTGGCTAGAGACTGTGGCTTGAGTTCCATCTTGGCTAAAGGCTCGGGGCGCCAGCCATCTAGTGTAGTGGCTCAAGGGTGGCAGCCACCTTGTGCAGTGGCTCCGGGCTGGCAGAGCTGACGTGGAGATCCTTCGGTGTAGTGGAGGTGAGGCAAACTTGCTAAGTCGGTATTAGCAAACTCTAGTTCAGCAGACATAATGTAATCAAGCTTTGACTTGGCAGATATGACATAAGTAAACTCAGACTTAACTGGCATGCAGGGCAGATGCTGGGGTGGTAGACATCACGTGAGCTGGCCTCGGTTTGACTGACACAATGTAACAGCAGCCTTAGGTTTCTCAGCAGGGATGTGAAGAGATTTTAGAAGGTCAGTGGGAGAAGTAAGGAGATTCTGGATGATCAGCAATGACATGGCTTGGTACATGACGGTTGACTGTGACTTGACTTAGCTCCTGATTGGCAGCTGTGAAATAGTAGGTGCTGTGGTATCCGCCATTTTGTGATCAGGCTCCACTGTTGCCGCCATCTTATGAGTATGAGCCGGTGCATCTACCATTTCAATGCTGTGCCGTGATCCTCCTCCACAATACCCACAGTCAACAATGAGCCCACTGCCAACAAGGCAAATTCCAGAAACTGCGCTAGTGATAAACACGGCCCATCACGCCTAAGCTCAGACCGCAGAGGTTGGTTTACACCATCACAAACTCTATAAAAAGGCAGCATGGCAAATCGGAGTAGTTTGCTTTCGCTATAAATTCACATAGTTCTCCAGCGACTGCGAACCGTGCTTAAGGGATAACAAGATTCTTGCATGAGGGTGTATGGGAAATGCAGTGAGAGGACGTCTAGTGGTTATGCGTGGAATTTCAGGAACCGAACGTGACACTTACAGAGGCAGAGAAACACAGACAACTACAAATGATCCATGATTATATGTAAACTTTCAATTACTACACTCATGTACTCATATTCATTTCTTAGTTGAAGTCAGCCAGCAAAGCCACATATCAGCCGGTCTATTAAGAGTATTGTATTGGAGTGACTCAACCTCTCACCCATATTCACCTTTCCCTGTTTATATGTCATACAGCACCACTCTATAAACAAAATTATTATTCGTTGCAAATCTGATTGGCTGCTGACCTCTAGCAGAATAAAAAAAATTATAACTTCTCTTTCTCTCACTCTTTGCCTCATGCAGTGTTATTACCAGTTTCATGTCAGCTCAGTTTCCATAGCAACACGTCTCAGCACAGAGCTAATGGTGGAAAACTTCAGTGCCTAAGTGTTTCGTCCGAGTGACAGAGAGTCAACTAAAGTTCAGTCACCCAAACCAGATGGATGTCTCTCCAGCGCACCATGACCTCCCCTGCATATGACCATCAAATCACAAATTCTCAGTCAAAACATTATCAAACCCAGTAAAGAAGTGGCAGAGATGGCCTTTTTTGTGCTGTGTGCATATTGAGAAAGACTGATTAGATGCAAGCTCCAGAGTAACATACAGAGCTAAAATGGAAAATTGGCAAAAATTGCTTATGCCGTTTTATATACAGTATTTAGCTATCACCACCACCCCACATAATAACATTACTGAATAATATCACTAGTGACTCTGTTCTGAAACTACAGTAGTTAGGCAATTTAACATATCTAAAGGCTGTTTTTACTGTATGTAGGAAACTTAATTATGCTCTCTGTAAGCTGCCTTATTTTGGCCACAATATAAGAAATCAAAATAAATGCGTATTGCATACAATAACATTTATCAAATGGAAATATAAAATAAATATGGAAATACTACTACACTAAAAATCTTAAAAGCATTGATGTACCCAAGAAATGTGTGTGCTATGTTAATCTTTAGTCATCAGTTTTAAAGTCAGTATTCGATGGAGCTCTGCTACACCCAAATACATAATTAACATAGCATTTTGTATAGGTTTTGTATATTAAACATACTGACATGCAGAAATCCTGTAACATACATTTCAGTCATGTTTCTTATGTAAATGAGCTCAGCCAGACATCCGAATTCCTATTCTCTCGATGCTGTTTTTATAATTTTATGACTGAATGATTCATCAACCTTTGCATTGATCAGTCATAAACAGTAAAGAAAACTGTCCTTTTTCTCATAATGTCAAGTAATAAGAGTGCACTAATGTGCATTTAGGTGTCATTTCAAACCTGTGACCAGATCAATGGAGTTTGATTAGGCAAACAAACCAAAGAACACGTCTGTGAACTGGATCAGCCATTTATTGATTTATTGCATAAATTTACATGGGGAAAAAACTAAACAAATAAACTACACTAAAATGGATCGTTTGAAATGTAATAAGCATATTTAGGCCTAACTAGTTTCATTAGATTGTGCAGGATGAACATAAGTATTCACTGAGATATGCTAAAGATTCTATTAATTAGTATTAGTTTTTAAATTAAATTATTATATTAACAGTTAACTTTAGGGGAGTGTTAGATGGCTATAAGGCCTGAAAGAAAACACAGTGGGTCTCATTTATCAATTTAACAACAAGCGATGAACAAGCGATGATTGTGTGCTGTGTGCAGATTGTGGACCTTTGAATAACTTTTAATGTTTTGTTGACTGAATTTTAATTTGATGATGAATGTAAAGCAACACTAAAACTAATGTCCTCTGGGTGCCTGTGAGGATAGAAAAAAAATGATAAGTAAATAATTGAAATGCATTAGGAGTATCACAAAAATGAGCATAGCCTATATTGTCACACAGTGAGTGTGTGTGTTTGCTTTTGTTAAAAGAAGTGAATGTGAATGAATCATCATGTTCCCCTCGTTCTGCTGATATTTATGCATATAAAGCTAAAGCATTGAAAATAACCAAAATTAACAAAAGAGATCTAAGATGTTAGGAAAAATATAGATATATCAATATACAACTTGTGCATTCCCTTACAAGCATACTGAGTTCCCTGCAAAACTTTGTTCACTGCAATATAGTTTCAATTAAAAGCTGATAAACAAATGCAGAGTTTCTCAATTCAATAACTGAAGCATTTTGTAAGTGAAACACAAAATATTGTAAAAGTATTGATAAATATTAGTGCCATCAATGGTAACGCGTTAACGCATGCAATTAATACAAAATAAATGAACGTGTTAATATTGTTTTAATGCAAATGAATAATTTGATAATGTTTGACCCAAACTTCTTGCCATCATTGCAGCACGGGAGGTTATCTGTCATTATTATTATCATCGTGTGATAAGGTTACAGCAAACCAGTGTTGCCAGGGTCACGGTTTTCCTGCACAGCTGGACTATTTAAAAATGCGATTACGGGAAAAATTGCATAGCTTTTTTGGGTTACTTTTATAATGTACAGAGGCCAGCCAAAGTATATACATAGACAAATAAAAATAGGTCCTTGTATAATGAAAATAATGTTTGGAAATGTAAACTGATATTTCAAAAGATAGAAATAACCAACTTTAAACCGTTATTTGTTGGTGAAAATACTTTTGCAAAGTATTGTACATATATGTTTTATATTTTATTGTTGTTGTTATTTCCATCACCGTGTATATTTTACAAGCTCCAATAATGACAGCAAAAGAAATGTACAAGTAAAATCTAATAAAAATTCATAAAGCATGTACATAAAATTCAGAAAAATAAATACAGGTTTGAAATGACCTGTAAATACTGACAAAATGTTCATTTCTTTAAGATTTTTTTTTTTTTTTTCGCTTAACCTAAAAGTAGGTTTGCAGTGTCATTTAAAATCACTTTCCTACAGTGTGGAATTGTTTTTTTCTCTATCACAGAGGCACCATTTTATATTGAAAAGTGCATCACCCTGAAACTCATAACGTTAGTAAATGCAGATGTTAATGAGTGTCGCTAAAAAATTGAGGTCGAGAAGAAACGCTCCCTGCTTAGAGTCTCATTGGTAATGAAGAGCCAATAAACTGGTGTCCTTCGCATTAAGAGACTCATAATTAAATGCAAACATTTTCTACAGGCCTTAATCTACCATAGCACAGCAGTGAAAAGACAATCGGAGGAGTAAGAGTTCTCATTTCAGTGTGCAATTACACCAGTGTTTCTTTAACAGGACAGAGCAATCCTCCATAAAGGCCGAGCATCAATATGATGGTAAATGATACCTAACATTGAGGCCTTAAAATGGAAAATTGCTAAAGAGAATGGAAATCACCTTTCCCAGAAGACGAATGCATAGCTATCGGCTCACCATTGGTAATTTTAAACCCATTTTTTATATATTACAGCTGCTGGACATTATGGAAACGAGCAGAAGAGCACTTTGCTTGGTGCAAATTTACACGTGCTGCTTCTAAACCATGTCAGTGTGACAAAATGTAATAAAATACTTTAATACGACAGGCACAGAATAATGAACAAATCATCTAGTTCAGAAGATAACAGAGCTGAACTGACATCTCGTTAATGTTTGTGTTAATGAGCATGGATGATACACATAAAGAACTTGTCCTTGGTTAGAAGAACGGCGATAAGGACGAACGATCTTCACTTACTTTTACGAAGTGCCAAAAAACTGGGTCAACTCCTCCAGTGTTCAGAAAGAAAACCCTGTTGCTAAATTATGTATTGCACACACGTACAGCAGGTTATTAGTCCACTTCCTCATGGAAAGTCTTCAGCTATAAAGGGGCATTTGCTCTGAGCACCCCTCAAACTGAATGCGTAACGTCCTACTGGTGCGAGAAAATGTTCTTGTGGGTTTCGAGACAAAAAAGTCCCCGGGCACCTTCATACGGGAGAACTTCAGGCTGCGGCACGAGTCTATTTAAATCGCACAAATTGATTGAAGGAGCACCTCACTCTATGGATTGGGTTTCTTATTTCAACGTTTGTCCTTGGAGCAACGTGATGACTTTATAAAGCCTTTAAGGGTAACAGCCGGCTCAATGGGAACGTGCGAATGTGAAAGACTGAAACGGTAACACGGTTATCTTCAGAAAGCACATACTGTACAGGACAAAGCATTTCAAAGCTTAGCGTCTGCAAACTGGTGAAACAATCGATAACACAGAGCGCTCAAATCACATAAGCAATATTATCTCCTGCGAGGTTACCGGATTTGCAGAGTTTAGGTTTCACTGAAGACTTTCTAAGTGTGTGTCTTTATTTTCAGCAACCTGCAGCGTTGAATATAACATTTATGAAATTCAAGGTCAGCAATGAATTGCGAACTAGAAGTTGGATTGCATCACTTTTACAAGGAATCCAGTTTCATTGTCTTTTAACTGCACAGAAATGGTCTGTGTTTTGTGCTCTGAAAAAGATCTCACACAAACTACAGGTACATCAACTTGTTTTACCTTCATTCCTTTGTTAGTAAAAATGGGATTATTAAAAATGAGTGAAGACACATTTACAATATGTAATTAGCATAATACACGCCCAAAGCTTGTCCATATAAGGGCTTCCCACACAACCTCTCCTGTACAGTCATTCATCACTCTCTGCAAACACATCCTCTTATTCTCTAAAGATGTGCTCTTGCCAAAGAGTACGTGGGTAAAGCAGACAGTGCTATTGTAGAAAAAAAAAAACAACAACACATCTTTACAGGCCTAAACAACATGACTTACTAATAAAGTTTTTTTTCTCTCTCTCTCTCTCTCTCTGCCAGGCAATCTGTGTTTTTTTGTAAGTTTATGGTGCATGCATTGTTGTTCTTGCTTGCTTGTTTTCTTCTTCTTTTTTTTTTTTTTTTTTTTTTTTTTATTTAAATAGAGGACAACCATTGGATTAGAAATTACCCAGTTAGCCACTCTGGATAAAGCATGTTTCAAATGAACAAATGAGAGAATTTACCGTTTGTACAAACTTAAACATTCAGGGATGTGCCAAATAATTAAATAACATTTTTGAAAATAAAAATGTAAATAAAACAAACAGGTATAGTATGCTTTCCATGCTGTATACTTTTAATGAAAATGTAATGCTTTTAATGTATACAACACATTCATCTGATTATTGATAGATGATATTAAGGGTCTGTGAAACCAAACTACATTTCCCACAATTCTCTGAAAAACAACAAGAAAGATAAATAAGAACTAGAATTTTTTTTTTTTTTTGATGCATTAAGTACCTAATTTTTTTTTCACATTCAGTAATAACTTGTAAACCAGAACAGCATCACATACAGCCAGGATATAGATTTTGTTTATTAGATCTTAATTTAATCCCAAGCATTGAGAATTAAACAAACTTTAAACACACTGACATGACAAATCTGTTCTTAACAGGCAAAGCATGCATTATCCAACATTTAATAAATATATTAAATGCAAATATTCATTCTTAACAGGTAAAGTCATCATTGCTTATAAATATATATAGTATCTTATGAATAAAATATATTTAAGCTTATTATTCCAACATGGAAGGTATTTAAAGTTCTGTTTTGTACCATTACGCTTTGGCACAGTATTTGTCAAACGAACAAAAACTGAAAGCAAAATATGGCTTAAAGTGAAATGCACACTCAGAATGGCCTCAGCTTCCTAACATTTTATGTTGACTGGAAATTCAAATTTATTTCCCTGATGGTGGAAATGGACATTTTCACTGCTCTAGCTCTTTTCTTAAATTATCTTTTGCAGCATTTAAGAAATATATTCTTTGTTTTGTTTTTTTTCTTATTGTGTTGATTAGAACTTTAAATATGTAAAAATAATTAAAATGTGTTAAATAGATTTACTCTAAAACAAATTAAACAGAAAAATGTCAAGACGCATGAGAGATTCACATTTAATTCCCTCTCAAAGACCTCTCAGTGATTTGCTGGAGCACTTTCAGGGCCAACATTTAAACGTTGTAAATCCTTACACCTTTATCACCTCATTTCCAATTCACTCTTCTTTTCAAATGCCATAATAAGCTGCTCTTCTTGACCCCCGACCACCTATTTGCGATAAATCAGTTAGCCTCACATCCTTTCACTAATGTTCCTCACTAACAAATGTGGAGAAAAGATTCCAAAGACCTTTGCAGCATCCAACAACCATCATTGTTCTTTAAAGACGGCAGCTGCTGTGTTACAACTACAGATGAGCATTGAACAACAGAAAGCATCATGCATGTTTAACATACCTACAGCTAAGGAAAAACTAGACTAGACAAAACTCCACCCTAGGTATTGCCAAGTATCTGACTGGCTTTTGGCCAGATGATAACATAAAAGAGCTCTTTTTAAAGATTAATAGAAACATTATGCATAGCAGGAATAAGAGCTTTCCATATTTCGCTTGCTCACAGAATTGTGTAATCTAGCTTCATTGTCTGGCTGCAAGCTGACGTGATAAAGCTTAGTGGGAGTTTTTCTTCTTTTTTTCCCTCTTACTACTTTTTCTGGTTCTAAACTTATATTAAGTGCTATGAAAACCTGCTAGGAATTAAAACGATAGCAAACGTCTGATCGTATTTTAATAGCATTACACAACAGTGGATTTTAGTTTGTTATAAACACCCCACTGGGAAAACAGAGGGAAACTCAACGGAAATTACAGTTTTGAAGAAAAAAGGAAAAAAAAAAAAATGATTTTCTTTCATTTTTAAACAAAGATAATTCATAAGACACTCTCAAGGGTATTAGGTGTTTTAATTTTGAGGGTAATATCCGGAAGGTAGGACACTTTGTCTTAAATTTGTGTGAAGGTAAGTAGGCTAACATTAATTACACCTGTGTACCTTGAAATGCATGTATACTAGAAGACGTATAGGCCTAAAATGACTCCCTTCTCCTTGAAGGAACTGCAAACTACATCACTTTTGCTTTCTATGACACAATACTCAATGATAGGCTAGATAACTTTGTTTTTTGAGTTTAAATGTTCCAGTCTGACATCTGAAGCAAGGTTCCACACACAATTAAGTGATTAGCAAAGCTTCCAATTACAACCCAATTACCAATGACAGTGCAAGTCGCAAGACCAAAGAGATTGATCGGTTCCGTTCAGCCCTGGTGAACCACAATTGGCTGACATGAAGAAAGAGTATTTGCAATAGCATTTCTTTTGCTGAACAAAATCAAATATAATATAATCTCTGACAATATCCTGTTCAGGGTTATTACAGAACTTATACATTATAGATAGGTGCTGCTATCAAAAATATGCATGCCTTTTTTTAAGTTTATTTCTGAATAAAGTTATTCTACACTTCACTTCATTTAAATGTTTAGTAGAGGCGAAAGCACATACAGCAGTATAAAGGCCACCTAATATAAAGTGCGACCCAGGTTTCTTTTAAGCTGCTTTACAACCTCCAAGATTTTATATAAAGACTCAGCTGTGAAGGTATATGTTGGATGCACTGGGTTTAACTTTTACTGTGATCACAATATCATGTCACCATACCTGATGACTTTGCTGTGTTGCTATCACCCCCACGCTACCCCCACACAGGCTGTCACTGAGACAATTACTATCATTAAAATATGAATACGATCTGAACTCAACAAAAGCCTAGTATTGTGTCAATATACTACCTTTATAACTTTTACAATTAGATCTATGAAATATGGAAATGAGATTACAGATTACACCGCAGTTGACCTATACACAGCAATTGAGATAATCATGGCATATTACAGAGAAAAATCAAACAGAAATAATTATCCAGCCTTTATGGGAAACACATTTTGCAATGCTTCACATAGCACAGTGAACATTATACATATACTGTATATGTGTGTGTGTGTGTGTGTGTGTGTGTGTGTGTGTGTATGCGGGTTTATGTGGTTTATGAGGACCAGATTTGTATAATGACATGGGTATGACATATTAGAATATGTAGGTGATTCATGAGGACATTTTCAGTGTCCCCGTAATCCAAAAGGCTTAAAAAACATGGTAAATGGTGTTTTGTTTTTTTTTAATCTACAAATGCACACAGTGTCCTGTAAGGGGTAGGTTTAGGTGTAGGGTCAGTGTAGGACAATACCACATACAGTCTAGCATAAACATCATTACGCCTATGGAAAGTCCCCATTAATCACAAAAAACAACACACTGTATGTGTGTGTGTATGCGTTAATCACAGTCATGGACATAAATATGATACTGTGTAACTGTAAACACGTCTGATTTGGCTAAGCTAGGATGCAGTTTATTATTATTATTATTTTATGTATTTATTTTAATCATTGTATATCAGATTATAATGTACTCTACTGTTGCACAGAGGATGTTAAAGTAATTCAAACAGATCATTTCATCAGGGGCTGATTGAACAGGCTGAGGCTGAAACATTAGAGCATGTGTTCAGAGTCATTTATTGTCAACAGATACTCTGCATGTCAGCAACACATCTGGCTCAGGTAGCAACAGATTTTCATGCTGTGATGCAAAACAAGCCATTAAAACTGATATGATTTATTCTCATGACAAGGGTAATAATATTAAGCAACTTTAGTTTATCAAAGGAATTGTTCACCCAAAAAAAGCAAGTGACATAATGCTACTTTTCTCCAAATCTGTTTTGATAAAGAAGCAAACTCATCTATATCATATGGCTTTTTATGGAATCATTCAAGTTATTTATGCATTTATTACTATATATATATATTTTTTTTAGCCGTTGCACAAAAATATCAGCGGGTGAGTTGCTTTGACATAATTATAAAGTGCCATTTTTATTTATAGTCTTCGTGAGAAGCCAATTCAAAAACAGAATGCATAAAATCACATAATCTGACACGATAATAATACTCATTAAAAGCATCCCTTTAATAAGTGTAATTAAATCGGAATATGATTAACTTACCGAAACATCTCAGGCAAACGAGAACCTAAAATGTTAAGCCGTGTAACCTCTCGTGAGCTTCAATTATTGAATTCAAGTTAGTGACATTATATAAATAACAGCTTTGTGCAAATAACTGTAACACACTGACATTTAAAGTAGAAGAAATGTAAAGCTCTCATGCATTATCAGCTTTAGACACTTTAATTATGTCCAAATTCTATTTCTATTCAGCCCCATATTACTCTGCAATGCAGTGTTTAAAAGCATATTCTGTCCATTCCCTGTCAGAGCTGAGATTAGAGAATAATCTACAAGAGACACATCAGTGAGTTTTTCACAAAACAGGTCAGACCAACAACCAACTGGCCCGGACTGATAATGAACCATCTACAGATGCTGTTGTTATTGTTTCACAGATTTGGGGGAAAGGAAGGAGGGTCACTGAACTGAAACCATTTGTATGTATATTTACAGCGATAATGACAGTGTTAACTGGGAAAATGTCAGATGCTCAAGTCAACTCTTGAGACGTCCAATTAGATGGATGATAAAGCTGAGGACTACTCAATTATGTGTGTGCACTTCACCCTCCTGAAAACACATTAAGATATAAATATCTCTGTCATATGGTAATCCAGAAAGACATGAGTGCAATGCTGTGGAGGGCAACATATTCCTCAGGTTAAACTAAATATATTGAGAAGAGTTTTTATTTTGTGTTTATTTCCTCCAAGACACCATTTAAAACTTTGAGGGGGACAAATTCCTAACTTTTACAAAGAATATCTCTTTGGTTTTGAGACTTTAGTTTTTGCAACTTATCTATGCACTAACAGCTTGTGACGCTCCAAAGAGAAAGGAACATTTCAAATCGCATCATATGACCCCTTTGATCACATTCTCATTGCTAAAATATAAGAACAGTCTTTCTGAAAGCAGTGTCCAAACTCTAAATGCCTGTTGTTCTTCTATAATCATTTTTGTTTGTGAAAAAATCCTGTCAGCAATTATAAAACGTTATCCATTCATCAGCATTTCAAACTTTCTGTCAGTCACAAATGTTGTGCTGCACTGGCAACATAAAGTATACTGCTCAGCATTTATGCAAAGAGACACATCCGTGGAAAAATGATGTTTTGAAGCAGGCTATTTTTTTCTTTTACGCAGATGTAGAACTGTCCCTATGGTGTGCATTGCATGGTTAAGATTTAAATTCGACTAACAGCTTCGTGAACAAAATCAGCATAAAATGGCAATTCACTGAACAAATCCGAAGTCTTGCTCAGCCTTAAGTCACAAAAACCCCATTTGCTAAAATTCAAGAGAGAACAGCAACGAGGTTCCCCAGGCATGAAGCTAAATATTTATAAATATTTTTATAACAGAATAGTTTTGTAACATTTCCAATAACTCTTTAGCAGTGAATAAATGAATTCTTGAATTAAAAGTTATCGTCTTGACACAGGCGTGAGATTTTTAAAATGCATGCAGTACTTAAAGATGTATCTGTTTACTAATTCATTTATTTTATGAGGAACAGTAATCGTATATAGCTAATATAATGTGGCTGGTTTCCCAACATGGATGGATCAGTCCATGGGAAAACCGAGATTTATTGGGGTCTTTTTGTCTCTCAAAAGCTTTTCCACTGTGTCCTCTAAAGCGTCACAATGCCTGCTGTAAGTGGAAACCCCCGGTGGAGGAAAAGCATTTGCAAAACTGGGTCTTTGAGAGTAATTGTGGATCCCGTACCTCTGCTGTGGTGAGCTAGAAGAGCTCTTGCAGCTGACAAATGATGCAGCCAGCATGACCTGGCAGAGTGAATAGCGACAAGCATCCAGATGTGACTGTGGCAACAGGCTGACGCCCGTATCTTTTTGGCGCATGATAGAGAGGGATAGAATAGTGTGGTGCCGCAGTTTGCCACTGACAGCACAGACATATGTTTGCCAAAAAATGATAAAGCAACAGCAAGCTATAGTAACATTTATCTGTGCCCCACAAAGCATCACTAACTCTGTTAAAGCTGCTGGACATTATCATGTGTCTGAATGATACAAGAAACGAACACAGTTGTTAGATTTAGAAAAATATGCTTATATAAATGTAATTTTCAGACTTTCCTCACACAAAGCCTTTGTGTGTGGCTTCAAAAAACAGACAGACAAGCAGAACAGAATACTATTGTAAAGGCTGGTGTCTAATATTAAAAATCTTTCATCACTGGTATATTAGAAAGAGCAGGGGAACAAAAAAACATACAAAAGTAGCATTTAAGGGGCCATGTGATTCTGCTAAAAAAGAACATTTATATTCGTATTTGGTGTAATGTACATTTTTGTTTCTTCTCTAAACCCTGTCCTCCTGGACCAGGGTGATTGTTCTGATTGGCCAGCTGTCCAGTGCATTGTGATTGGCCGAATACCTCAAGTGTGTGGCGGATATGTTATGCCCCTTACCATAACGTAATGCCGTGTCCCGTCGCTATGACACAAACACAATCAAAGCCATTTGCAGCATCCAGTGGAGACATAATTACTTATAATGATGACTTAGTAATGTGTTTTTTATAAACACAGTCTCACGGCCAATTCCTATGTATTTGTGCGAGGTGGAAAATTTGTGCTAATTCGTACAAATTCGAACAACCTCTCTCATTCAATTTTGCAATTTTGCACTTGCAAACCCCAGTGACGGGTAGGTTTAGGGGAGGAGTTACTGTAGGTGTAGGTCATTTGTACAAATTCATAGGAATTGGCAAAAATTTTGCAAAAATCATATTCATTCGTGCAAATTTGTAAAAATTAGCCACCTTATAAAATATGTACAAATTGCTGTGTGACACTGGGCTGTTTTTGTCTGCATTTGTGATCGTAGAAACAACAAGCATTCCTCTACACTGCTCAAAACCCAGATATAGTATGAATACTTTTCACTTTTCTTGCTCCGTCTGTTTCAGGAATCAGTCCTCGATAAATGCACTGGACACACTAGGGTCGGGTCGATAGACGATTTCATCGTCCATTGCCGATGGCCGATAGACATCAAGATGTTGAGCCGGCATCGCAATCCTCTGCCCAGCCGCAGCAGCAGGAACCTGCTCGCGAAAAACACGTTAATTTATGGCGGCAAATCCATGGCATTAAAAAGCGAGCGCACAACTGATGCTAGCGAGCGCGGTAAATCATTTCCGCAAGAGGAAAACATATGTACATGCGAAGAAACAGGGCCCGCGAGCTCATTTAAAACCCTCACGCTTGCTTGATATGTCATCCGCGCGCAACTCAACCACTCGTGCGATCATCTCTCATCTGCTCGCGCAAACAGTGTTGTTTTTGTCAGTCATGGGGTGGGGCTTGCTGTTTAGTTACACAATTCGTAACTTTTATGAAAAATAACTTTTTGAAACCTTTTTGAAACCATGCAGGTTGTCACACTCCAAAGAAAAAGGAAAACTTGAAATCACATCATATGACCCCTTTAACAAAAGATTATTTATACATTGTTTATGGAACATTTTTAGGAGACATCTTAGTTGGACATTCATTTGTTTTAGAATGTTCAAATGTGACATTTTCATGATTGATTATTATAAATAATAATTATAATAATAACAAAAATTAAGAAACAATTAAAAGACTTAATGGGAATGTCAGCAAAAGATTCTTAAGCATATTTTTATTATCTGGGAAGACAGAAAATCCTATGCTTTGGTATGACATGGCGGCTAGTGCTTTATGATAAAAAAAAATTATTTCAACCTTGAAAGTTTAGCCTTAAAGGTAAACTAATAAAACCCACAGATAGGAGTCGAATATGGCAACAGAGTGACATTTGGTGGTGCAGGATAAAAGCAGCTCAGGTAATGTCTTTCACTACGGAGGCATCTTGAAAAACTACATTAAAGAGCTTATTTATTAGCTGAAGCTTCTCTCAAATATACGTTACTGGGCTTGCGAGCTGTTCATCATGACATTTGATCAGAAAACACCCCAGTGTTCATTTTCATGCGTATCTTACAGCGTGCAAAGGAAGTCAACAATCCGAAAAACCAGTTTTGATATTATAATGAAAAAAACTGACTGCGTTCCAGTGTACATGAATTAAAATGTGTGAAACTAACCGGTTAATTTGTCTTTGCTTTTTGATACTGCGCCCAAACGTCTCTTTTCTAAGCGGTCTCTTGTAAATGTTTCTGTTTTTCTCAGGAATTAAAAGGTAAAGGGGGTTTAACTCGACGACAGTTTTGTTGGTGAGACCTATGCGATGCATCCGTAATGCAAATTATGTCAGCACTTTGTCGCGTAACGGTTTGCAATGTGTGCAAATTGGTTTACCGTAATGTGTGATGAGGCAAATGCGGTTTCCATGATATCATGGCCCAACAGTGCTCACAGCTGGAGAGGATTGACAATCGTTTCTCAGTAAAGTTTCTTTTTGAGCTCATGCTGATATGTAGCGTCTACTGATGGTTTCTGAAAGACAAATTCACATGATCAAGACTCATTTGTATTTGATTGAATGCTTTACTGATTCAAAAATAAAAAGTCGTTTTTGCAATGTACATTAAAAAAAAAAAAAAAAAAAAAAAAAGAAAAGAATTAGTGCTTAATCCACTGTTATTTGGAAATGAACTGAGCGAAGATTGTTTCCAAACTTAAACTGAACTTTTTCAATTTAAGTTTAAGTTTCTGCAGAAAGTTCTGCATTAAATTGGAGAGACTGACCGTGTCAAATCATATGAGTTCAAAAGGTCAGATGTACTTGTTTCCCTTGAAGTTCATAACGCTCTGAACATCTCAAATCCTCGTGGAGAACATCAGGTTCTGTTCATGAAGCTTCAGTGCTGCTGTCAGTAAACCAACAGAAAGACATTTAATACAAGAAATTATGAATTGCTGTTATTTTTTTTTTAATTATACTACACATTCATCTGCACTCATTCTTTTGGATGGTTGAATTCTATATTTAGCTAACATATATCTCAAAATGGGAATTGATATTGGAGTAGCTCATAATTGAGCATTGCAATAAAGATATTGTATAGATTAATGGGTTAATTATGTCAGTAAATGATAATCTAAAAAGGTCAATATGAATTTGCTCTGTTTTATATGAGCCGGGGCCTTGATTGCCTGCCTCACTTTGTTAAGACCTATTGGGAAGGCCTGTGAAAAGAATAGGTTCAGTATTTAAAGGCAGGGGACATCAGTTCCTCTCCTTTAGGGGCTTAAATAAATGAAAAGCCACCAGGTCAAGCCAACATAGACTCTTCACACGAACTGCAGTAATTTTAGGCATAAACACAGAAATTAACTCTGGCCTCAGACAGTGACCCTAATTACCCTTTAGGTTGTCTTTAGTATATAAAAAAAATCACAAGAAGAACCTTGTAAATGGATTTACTTGGGTTGGCACTGGTATGTTTAACTACCATGTATGTTATGCATTTTGAAGCACTTCAAGATGTGTTGAGGAATCTACTTTGCATGAGCCTATAGATTATACTACAACAAAAATCTGTTTTATAAATTATTTGCTAACATTCTAGTATGTCTCCAGTATTTTTTGTTTTGTTTTGTTTTTACATTGAAAACATTCAGTGTACTGTAGGTGAATGTAAGGGGAACATTCCAATCAATTATTCTGAAAATGTTACATTTAACTGTTTAAAACACTTTTATATTTAAGGTTATTTTTTCTTTAAGAATGTTTCCTCTCCACATTATGATAACCTTCATCAAATGTTAAGCATGCTAAAATTATTTAAGAACCTTTTGTTTTAAACATTTAGATAACATTTGAAAAACTAAAGCCTCCTTGTTGGTTATTAATGTCTTGTGCAAACATTTTATAAATGTTATTAATGATCACGTAACTTTCAACAAATGTTCTATTAGCGTAAATGGAAGAATGTTTGTTCATCCTAAAGTGTTCTCTGTTAGCAATTTATATTGGACTATTTTACATTTATATTATTATTCTTTTTTTTTTTTTATCACCAGAAAATATAGCACAGGGAACAAATCGTCTGAATGAATCAATTCACTAAAATGAATCTGACTTCCAAAAGCTTTACTTACTGAGGTTGTCATGCTTTGGTTAAGTTAGTAGTGTCACTACTTTTAGTTAATCACTCCCCAATGCTCTTGAAGATCCGACATGCCCACAATTGATTTAATAATTCAATTTCTCTCTCTTTTTTTTTCCTTGTCTTCTTTCTACATTGTCCGTGGGGAGGCCTTGCTCATGTAATGCACTTGAATGGACCAGTAATTATAAAACTAGGACATATAGCAATGGGAGATAATTAATATTACCAAGTCCCGGGGTGAAGGTTTTTTTTTTTTTTTTATGAAATTTAGGATTTGACAGAGGCTTTCAATTATGTCAACCCCACTGGGTACTTATATCCAGAATGTATTACGTCTATATTAGGTGCCTGCACATGACAAATGTGTGTTCAGATGGAGTTAGCATCACAAGGGATGTGAACCTATAATGCTTTGTTAGCTTTAATACATTACACATGCCAACAAATAGCTGATTAGGTGAAAAATAAGCCTCCTCACTCACCATATGGATGCAGAGATGTCAGTTTGATGGACAATGTACGAAAATCTGCCTTCACACCAAGACTCCTTTCCTCTGGACGCAGGACTATAAAAGAGAAGCAAAGCTTCATTGAAAATCAGTTAAAAAGGAAACCTTGTGCCTTTGAAGCATGAACGTTACAGTGAATTTTCATCTGATCGCTAGGATAGGAAATCATCTTTTTATGCTAACTTTTACTAAAGTCAGTTTAGCAACGAGACAAGACCAGAGATCACAGCTATGGCTCTTTTGAAGGGTGACTCCTTATACAGCTCAGACTGAGATGAAACTGAGATGACTCACCTCTGGAACCTTGAAAATTGAAAAGAAAGAGTCTTGAGCTTCTGCAATGAAGACAGTAGCTATGCTAATTCAGGTCAAGAGCATGCCTTGTTTGTATATATGTATGTGTGTGTGTGTGTGTGTGTGTGTGTGTGTGCGTTGATCGAGCTGATGGTCGAGGCAGACATCAACTTGCATGAGAATAAAAAGGTTATTGTGCTGAATTTAGGGCTTTCCAGGCTAAACATGGTTAAAGTGGTTCTAACCATCTATAGTGCAAACCAGATGAACCACATGAAATGCAGTTTTTCCTTTACCAAATCAAAATCAAATGATCATGAACAGCTTTATTAGTTCTGATAAGAAATAAAGTGTCCGAATTCAAATCCTCTTCATTTTAATCATACAATTCAAACGATAAACGCCTAATTGTTGTGGGTACTGAGAGAGTACTGTGACCTCAACAGTTTCAGTTCAGTCTCAGCAAATTTTTGAGCTCAATTTGTTATTACTGGACTTTATATTACTGAACTTGCATTCCATTAGATATTTGATTATATTCAATTTTGAGCTTTTTTCTCTGAAATCGAACCAAGTAGTACTTTACATTTATGGATGCATTCCTCTGAAAATGATTCAGCAGCCATTATGCAAAACCTCTACCATACCTCCACCTAGACTGCTCTTTAATGCCCATCCATCCAGAGAGAACTGCTGCTTTAAAAATTTGCTTTTTTCCTTACAGAACGATTTCACCAGATATCTTCCTGGGCATAAAATAAGCTGTTTCACTCAACAGATCGACATCAGCAACCTTTGTTCTTCCAGTTCCAGACAACCCGAAGAAGAGGGTCGCTACAAGAAACGAAACAAGCTCTGTCGTCGTGACCCTGGTCCTACACTAACTGACCTTGTTCAGCACCTGCTTTGTTTACCTGCAGCTAAAACAAATGCAACAAATAAAATTGTTCATGGGAGGTGTTTTGCACCAGAGGTATTGATGAGATTTGTGTCTTCAGAGGACAAACATGTGGAGGGTGATTGAGGGATGAGTGTTGATTTCATGTGGTTTTGTATTGTGTGGCTATGTCTTTGGTGAGCAACAGTATTGTGTCACAAGGGCAAAAAGGGGAATACGGGATCATTAAAGCAATATTTTCTGAAAATTACTTTTTGTTTCTCAGAATAAACAAAGGCACACAGATTTGGAGTCACAGACCCCCCAAAATGGCAGAGTAATAATTTTTTGGGGTGAGTAATAAGTTTACAATCCCTTGTAAAGTCTTTGCTCTTTGTTAATCACTGTACACAGCTTATGATTAGGGAAGCAAGCATGAAACATATTGTTCTAAATTTAGCCTGCAAAATGTAAAAACATATTGAACGTTTCTCACAAATGAGCAGTAACTTTCCAGTAAACGAGGATAATTAAAGCACTGTAGGCCCGCATAAAACTCTTTGTTTATGTTGCTATATTTCAGCATATGGCAGTTTTAATTTGTCCATTTATCTTACTACTCTAATTATTATTTATGCTCATTTGAGATAAGGCTAATCTTCTAAAAAGGCGGGATTTATCTTCTTTAGACTTTCCACCACTCCTTGTATGAACACAGGCAACTGTAAATGAATTTATGTGTCTGACAAAGAGCATTAAAACTGATTTATAGCTTCAGATGAGTGAACAAGTTACAGATAAATAGAAATTAACTGTGCTGAACTAAGGCACAGTTGCAAAGTATTTTACTGTACTTACTGGTAATCCTTCTCTGGCAGGCAAGAAACTAACAAAAACTCTTTAAAAGTTAATATGGACACTATTCACTGTCTTAACACGTGTTCCTGCACTTATTTTGCAAATATAGTGATATTTTAATTCCCCAAAATTAGTAAATTGCAGAGTTTTGAAACGTTTTCTCATTGTTACCTTACTGAATCAATGCATGCAAATAGCACGTGACAATTAATGGCCTATATCTGCGGATGCAATTCTCTCTTAGTGCATTTTACCTTGTATTTTAACGTTTGTTACGGTGCAATATTTTAAATAAATCATTTTAGAAGTCCCTGTGGTGGTGGCATTCGGGTGCATATATGCGGGATGTCTTAGGAGAGCTTAACTTGTATCGAACCCTCTAACGTTCCTTCAGAAATGCAGAAGGGTTTTCTGATTTTCATTTATACAAAGAGCGGCAGGTTTAAAATGACATACCTAAGCTGTGGGCAGCCCTAAGGGAGGACAGGGGATTCCATACGTATCGTTTTTCACACTGACCTCCTTTCCAAACTCGGCATTGACGACACGAAAGGGTTTTCAAACCCACCTGGATATCTTCATCTTCATTTATGATTATGAGCAAAGCAGCAGGGGAGGGGGAAAAAAGCTAACCAGGAAAAGAGACAAATGGTCTTCACTACTTAATGAGGAGAGAGTACTAAACTATGCCACGGTAACTTTGTCTCTATCGAGCTGTTAACTGTTTGCAAATAGATCTTTCAATCAGAGAATTGAACTTGAGAATCGGATCAGTAAACTAATCGTTTAGATCTGGTTCTAAACCTGGGGCCTGTTCCATAAGCCAAGATTAGAGTATAAGCCAGGCTTGTTTCAATTAGTCTGACTTATTGCCAGTTAATTTGTATTAAAATAAGTCAGACTATCTACCATAAGCCCCTGTTCGCCTTTGTTTGACCCAGCCTGTACGACCAACTTTGTAAATAAAGCCTTGCATCTGGATCTGCTTGCCCCCATCTCCTTCATCACATTAACAAAACCAGGGGCCTGTTCCATAAAACAAGTTTACCAAATAAGCCAGGCTTATGGCAGATAGTCTGACTTATTTTAATACAAATTAACTGGCAACAAGTCAGACTAACTGAAATAAGCCTGGCTTATACTTTAATCTTGGTTTATGGAACAGGCCCCAGGTATGGCAGAGACACAAGAATAGTCCAGAGCGGTAGCGAGGGTCGGTCGATCAGCGAACAAAGTCCAAATGGAGCAAAACCAGAACAATAATCCAAGGCAAGGCGGAGGTTGGTACTCAAACGATCAGGCAAACAAAGAACACACAGGGAAACTGCATTGCACGAGGAACGACACACAACACTCAGCGATTAAACAGAAAAACACAAACAGCTTTTAAAGGAAGAGACAAAAGGTTAACAAGGGGGCGGAGCTGATTAATCACTATGGAAACTTACACTGGAGCAGAAGCAGAACAGGGGAAACACTGAAACTGTGGGGAACACACTTCATAATAAGAGTCCTTAGAGTGCAATGCAGAAACACAGACAGGGGTCACACACATAGCTGTCCGGGGTGGAGTGCCCTCTGGTGGAGCGCCCTCTTGTGGAGCTCGAGGGCACTCTGGCTGGTGATTGTAACAGTTACAGTAATACCTGCTCGTGGAATTATACAAACTACAGAGAGAATCACTTTTATTAGTCTTATATTTCTGAAGGTTATATTTCATATATATATAGAACAATAAACTTATGTTTGAACCAAGTTAAATGATTAGGTCATTTTGGAATCCAAAATAAAAGCTTTTGTTTGCAGAACATTGGTGTGTATATTGTGTATCCATTATAAATTCAAACACATGCGTGTATACAGTTAAGAAATATGCATTATGTTTATATATTAAATATATGTATAGCCTATATAATACAAAATATATAAATATATATATATATATATATATTAGTGGTGGGTTAACGCAAGACTCTTATCGCGCGATAAAAAAAAATATCCCCGTTAATCTACTGACAAAGTTGGGTTGGAGTCTATACTACAAGCTATGGTGACTTTCACCTTTAGCGCGGATGTATAGCCGAATTACA